>NNCF01128885.1:157474-169973 GCA_002313205.1 Laupala kohalensis | reverse complement strand
TTGCAAACACTCCTCCACGAGTAGGTACTCGGAAGCTCCGAGTTAAAATGATTTGTATATATTTCAGGTTTAATTTGTATATATTTCAGGTTTAATTTGTATATATGTCAGGTTATAGAATAGTACAAACAATATTCAGGAACTCGCTTGACTCGTTTGAAATACATAAGAGCAAATACAAACATGGCGACCGGACCCAATGCTTTCGTGATTTATGCATCTCACCTCCGGAAAAGTAAAATACCTTTCTCAAATGTTCGGTGATCTGTAGATTTATGTGATGTAAAAAGACTATGAAAAATTTACTACAAATCAAACCAAACTTCCAACAATTTCGTAATTTAACAGTTTGTCTTCTATATTGAAAATAAGTTTTCCCTCCATAAGACGCAATGTTTAACACCATGAATTATAAATGCAATTATTTCATTTAAACGGTCCGTGAGATATGTTTTCATGTTGAAATCACAATAAATACTGGTTACGTGTATTAATGTCGATTTCAGGCATTTCAGTGATTTAAATTCTACCTGCGCTAGTTCTACCTCAAGTTCGAAAAATTCTGGAGTTAGTGCTAAGACACTCAAGTAGCAAACACAATGGCGGCGGCGAAGAAGGGAAACGGGAGGTGCGTAGGGGTGAAAGCAAGGGTTAGCAATTAAGCGCGGCGGCGGCGGCGGCGGAGTGCGGCGCCGGGGGCCAGTGCGCACCGGGCGGGGGTGGGATGGGAGCAGGATGTTGCCGAGGCGCTACTTAACGCGAGTTGCGACGCCAAACCGCAGCGCGGTCGCGCGCCCTTATTCCGGGCGGAGTCGTGAGATAGCAGCACCGTCGGTGAGGCGGACGGGAGCGAAGATGCTTTGGAGTGAGACCTCAAGATCATCTCGGAGAAGAGAGCAAGTAATTACTGTACGAAACTCGCAACAAATATTACGAAATTATCGTTCAACTTTCTTCATTTTCATCATCTGACTAGTATTTGTCGTTCTGGGTGCTACGCGACTATTGCATTTTTTTTTCAACATTTTCATATTTTTTTTAGTTTGAAAAGTTTCCCATCTTGTATACCATATAAAAAAGTAAATTGTCAACTAATGAAATTTTTTTGAAAATTTGATGATTTTTCGAAATAAAATGTTTTGTTTCAAATCATGAGTCAAAAACCGGTACTCAACGAAACTTCGTTCTCCAAAATTATTCCCATGAACTGATAATCAAATTTCTATAACTACGGCGACTGCGTCATTCAGTAGCTCATTTAGTGAGTGAATGACTATCACGAACAGCTTTCCATATATTAGAGATATAATGTGTAAATCACAAGAATATTGTGTACTCAACTTTGGCACGGTTGTGTACATTAATTTTTTAGCCCCATCCTGGCCCGGGTTTTTCTCCGGTTTTCCTTCAGGTAGAGGCGGATTTCTTATACAGGTTATCTAGGCTTTGTCTAGGGGCGTGTTTATTGTAACAATAAATCATGAATTTAGTGTTATTTCAATTCTTATGATTTTTAAACACTATACTCAGAATAATCTATAGTTCGATAATAATTTGTACATGTAAATTTTTTGCGTTAATTTACAAACATATCGACATTCTATTAGAATTATAACTACCAGCTAACTTTTCATCTTTTCTAGGAATTTTTGCTGAAATTTTTGAATCCGCCTCTGACTTAGGGCCCTTGATCGGAATTGATGGGATGGTCCCATGGTTGCTTCTGGAGAGTAAATTAGTTTATTGTCCTCCACTTGGTCATACGCAGTTTGTACTGTTTTTTTTTTACAATAAATTTATTATTATTCTTATATTTTGACTAATTTTTACAATTACATCTATATGAGTCCGAAAACATCAAATTCTAATATATGCGATACTAATAAATATCGTTTTTTTTTACTACACGTGTTTGATTGGTCACGAATAGTAGTTGATCGTTGCCTTAAAAAATCTTCTCTTTCCTTTAAAAATAATATCCCACTTTTGCAGTGAAGTGTTTTACGATTTACTAAAGATCTGCTTCTACATTGTTTTCCTGTGAATGCACTAGCATGAAACCTTGACCTACGAAGGTGAGAAGAGAATTGGAAAAGTAAACATCGGAAACCCGTTAAGCACTACTTCAGCAGCCACTCTGACTGGCAGAGGAACGACCACAACCTGAGAAGTCGGCTTACGTTCGAAAGCAAACGTATCTACAATACCCAATGGGTAAAAATTCGCAAGTGTCTAAAGAGCGATCGCGGTAATCCTCCTTGGTCACTCTTTCGTCATGAATTAATCATAAGATTCACGTCAGAAATATTTAAGCCATTCGTGTTATTAATGTTTTATTTATATTATTTTCATTAATTGTCGAGTTATTTCTCAGCATTATTTATTTGTTAATTTTATTTCAGCAATGTTTTTCCTCAACATTTATGTTACACAATTTAATCTGATAGTTCTAAGTATGTTTTTATTTGTAAAGAAATATCATAACGCAAAAATATTACAATCCCCTAAAATATAATTGTACACAGGGTTTTCCGAATTGATAAAACTAATTTTAAAAAGTCATTTTGTGCGAACAATAATGACCGAGTACCTTCTTCAATTATGAAATATTTCCAATTCCTTTCTTCTTTATCTGTTAACATTAGTTGGACTTGGGCAATGTATCATTTTTTCAGAAACAGGCAATACAATACAAATAATTTCATGTCATAATTTTACTTCAAATTTTACAACTCATACCCCTTGCTAAACAAACAAAAACAAATATTTATTTAGATAGAAGTGATTGTTGAAGTTAAGAAAGCGTAAAGTAATATAACTAGTCAAATGAATTGTATGAAATTCTGAAACGAAATACTTGAAGATAATGGGTCTCACGAACCATCCAGAGTTAAACCACTCCAATACAGATTTATTTATCGATATCTTCCAGTAATCGACGCTTAATATCTCCTCACAGGTCTAACTGTCGAAATCTCCTAATTTGCGTACAGCTCTAACATTATAAAATACGACAGACCTTAGAAGATAGGAAATCGATCCTTCAGGGAAAGGCTGTTTCGTGATCAATTTCTCAACAGTAACTAACATACGACGCTTCCAAAGTCCGCCATAATGATCGTTGAGGCCATGTTCTCGGCAAATTACGCTTCCCCCCCCCTTCGAGAACATACGAGGCCGCTTTCAATCCGATCCTCGACAACACGATAACAAACAATAGCGGACCACCATCACCATTTAGTCATGAAGCTAAGAGACTGTGCACAGGTGACACAAATTAACCGCCTGGAGATAGCGCCCAACATCGCCAGTTAATTTACGAACAAGAGAAGATTCAAACAGCGTATGAGGACTCCAGGGTACTCCCATAAACCTCTGCGACCGCCTTCCCCTCCCCCGTCGCATTATCACATCCCCTCCGTCGAGTCGTAATTCTCGCCACACTCCACACCCTCCACTTCGATTGATATTCAAAACGAATGGGTGTAATTGGGACAGGATTGTTTCACCACTAAATTTGTTAATATTGAAACAACATTAGCATACGAAATAGGCGCACGTTTATGCTACCATTGTTTAAAATGCGGGTTGTACATGGTTGGCGGTGGCGTAGAAGGGAATAGCTTCCAATTGAAATCATGTGTTGACAGTTTATAAAACGAGCGTGCCAATAAACTGGGACGTTGTCACTGGACCCGGGAGCTAATACGAGTTCTGGCCGCGATGAGAGTTGCGGTCGCCCTTCGGCATGCGATGGTCGCGCGATTGGGAGGGGGGAATGAAACGGGCAAGGAACAATGGACAAGGACAATGGAGCGGAAGTTCTTCCTTTGTTTCAATATATTTGGTCGGTTGAATGAAATGAAATATAAACAGAAAGTTCGATAATATAATAATAACTAGCAATGCCAGATCCAGGATTTTATTTGCAGGGGACTTTTGGAAACTAGAGAAAAAAGATGCAATTATTTTATGTAGATGTAAAAGTATGTTTTCACTGTCCAACGCAAACTACTGACCTACAAAACAGAATTTTTTTTTTTTCAAAACTCAAGATAATGTTTTTTTTTCATCCGTTGGCGGGGTGGTTGAGCTCAAAAACCCCCTCCTAAATTATTTTGTGAGGGTTGCCTGTACACAAATATATCAGACTCTTCCTGAAAATACTCCGCCAAAATAAAACGCATATTAATAATTACTATACTGACTATTTGACTTTCCTTTATTATTAAATGTCATGTCAAAAATTCTGCAAATGAAGGTTCCATTGTGGAGTATGTTAAGCACCTTAGTCCATTACTCTCATCTTAAACAAATTTATTTTCCTCAATTATTTTTCGCCATGTTCATTCCATTGCAATTACTGGTATGCGCTCTTAACGTATGTAATAATAGAATGAATAATTAAAATGACCTTATTTTTATATCAGACCAGTTTATTAAAATTAAAAAAGAATAAGAATACAGTAAGTCTCACCGTACACGTCAAAAATAATAAAATTTTACTCTGGAGTTTAAAAATCTTACAAGTTGGAGTTCAACAATTGTTTAAAAAACTTAAGTAATAACTTGAGACTTCAAAATTTTTAAACTCACGACGTCTCGTCTCGTAGCAACCACATTAACGTGACTGATTCGATGTGCACAGTGAGGATTACAGAACAAGTGTGTTCGAAAGAAAATGTAAATTTTAATAAACCTGTCTGCTATAAAGTAAGGTCGATTTTTCAATCAGTATTCTTTTTATGGTTGCCTACACATGAAACAGAGATGTGATAATTAAAGACAAACAGGGATCCATCCCGTATTCGCCTGCTCTGATCATATGTTGCCGTCTGTTCACCTTCCACACGTGTACTCCGTTTCCTTACTCAAAGGATATCCGGAAGATTTAACTGTAGTTACCATTATAATTTATTTCAATATAAATTCCGTCTGACTAATATGAAAATGGATCTTGTGTATACGTCTGTTAGTAGTACTTTTAAATAATAATAAACACTTTACTCAAACACTTTATTTAATATTTCACTATACTACATTACATACTTCAGATTTGTTGTATTCATCTTAAATATTTAATTGGAAGTTAAGCAGCTGTTGTAATATTAAATTTTATGAATATGATATGTATTCTATGAAATAATTTATTTGTAATGTATTTATTACATGACCAGTGTTATTCTTGTGGAAGATCATTGACTTCTCAAGCAGTGTCATACTTGAACAATATTTATTTTGTCTTCATCATTCATAAGCATGGTGACATGGAGTCAAACTGACCATAAAAAATTTTAATTAAGTTTCTATGTGTAAGTACAACTGAAGAGACCAGTAATGTGGTTGGAACGTTGTGTTATGTTATATAGTGAAATGTTGTTATTATTTAATATGGTAATATGTTTATAATTCGTAAAATTAAGGTCAAAACTATTGTAATCATAAAATAGTAGAATTATCAATTTACTTTTTTATTCTCACAACTCATGTTAATTTTGTATCCAATTTTATAAAATTACAAAAAATAAAAAATCTGAATGGAAATTATTTGTCAGTATTGTTCGATTCTTTAGAAGTAAAAAAACGAAAACTGGATGAACCGTATGCAAAAGTAATTGTCCATGACATGAGAATCATTCGCATTTCCCTCTCGCAAACTCTCCTCACTCAATACCTATAAAACGTTTCCAGCCATTCAGCGATCTCTCTAAATTCCTCATTTCAGAGGGAAAAATCGTCATGTGGCAACACTGGATTCATCTGCAGAATCGCGTTTCCCATCAAACAGATGAGGGCGATTGTGCGCGGCAATCTTCTGGGTCCACTGCTAATGGCAACGCGAGCGCAATTTCATAGTCATACCTGCTACCAACGAGGCGTGTTTGCAAAGCTGATTATTTGCGAGCGTATACGCGTATGGCTAGATGAGACGATTGATTTGGCAATACGAACGCCGCCGTGACCAATCACGTCCGTTTATTTCACATGAAATGTTTCAATCAAAACATTGAAGTTATAAATACTCACTCGAATCGTCATCTAATAATAATATAGAGCTATCATATAAGTGGACGCTCTGAATGGTAAAACATGATTTTTTTCTCCATCATTACAAATTTAAAAAACCAAACCTCTTTTCAATGTTAAATATAATCAGTGAACGAAGAAGAAGAAAATAGTCCAACGACAATAAGAAAATAATAGGTTCAATAATAGAAATATTTTCTTAGCACATACATAATTTCATAAGAATTCGATTTAAAAGTGCTACACTAGAAAGACGGAGGCAGCAACATAAATAGTATAGTTTAAAAACATAAAATACGTCATTTTGTAGAGAGTATTATTTTTGGAGAAATGAAATTAATACTAATGCTACATTTTAGTTAGGGATTAGCGAATCAGACCATTGAGATCTTTTTATTTCAAATTACAAAAAGTGTGTTTTAACATCATAAGGAAATTTTGATTCGGGAAAATTATTGTTTGTCGTGTATCTAGTTCTTTCCAGTCTATTTTTATTTTCCTGCTACTTAACCACTACAAATTTTCTCACTCCTTTGTTCGTCATGTTGTACGCCTAAAACTGGGGACGTTCATCGGGAAGGAATTTATTAAGATGGGTTCAGAGCAGGTTTGCGTGGGGTGTTTCGTTTTCTTCTATTGACCCGTGGTCAGAAATAAATAATTTCAACCTCTTTGGTGAGATGCATCAGGAAAGGAACCCAGCACCACAAGTTATTCCTATTATACTACCAAGGCCTTTAACACTCTGGAGAAATTAATATAATAAAGCATATTTTATATTTTACATCTACCCTGTGAAGTTACCGTGGCCAAAGTAACCGTGGGATTCAATCCGGTGAGAACATGAGACATTATCATTCACTCATTAAGGACTTCCAGGACCATTTAGCATGCCATGAACGAGTACCGAATTTATAATCCGGGGATCAATTCTACTGGAATGTAATACCGGCTCTATCATGTTCTCCTTGACAAAGCCAAAAAACTCCCTAAACTGTACCCTCTGTGTATCCTGAGGAGCCGATTGGACGTATCCGTATCGGCCGCTTCACTCTCTACGGACATCTACCATGTAGTGCGAGTGAATATTTGTGTGCATTATAATTCATCAATAAAAATATCCTACTAGAAAACATCGTTATATGTGAACGCTATTTTTAACCCTTCAGCGGTCGGTTAGAGGCAGAGGCGGAAACAACCAAATTAATTAATCACAAAACTTATTACATTATTTTTTATTTATTTAACTTTTATTAATTTTATTATGTGTCATTTAAATTTACCTTTAAACTGGATACACATTTTTCACACAAAAAAACAAACAAACAATGGCGGCATATCATGACGTAGACATCGGCAATTTCAGTTTTTTTTGTTGTTTTTTTGTGGGGATTTAAGGGCTCATCAACAGCAAAATCATTAGAGCCCATAATTTCCGTAAAAATAGATGCAATCATTCCGTAATAGTTTGTTAGGAAGGTACACAAAGTTTCCACTTACGACATAAACTTGTGTTTCAGAAGTAGCGATGATAAAATACGTTGGGTGTTATGTCACCTCACCCGACCGTCTCATGTTATACTCAGTGCAACTTAATTTTCTAGTTTTTAAATGTATTGTACAGTGGTGTACCATAGCATTACCCATATATGTTCAGATCCACATCAAAATGGAGATTTTAATTCTGACACAAATGCATTATAGCATCAAAATTAAGTAATTTCATTTACGAAGACTAATTCGATAAATGCAATGCAAACAATCAATCAAAAATTGATAACATCCAAAGTGAATTAGATAATTACTACCGCCATTCTCATTTGAGCCCGTTTGAAAGCTCGTTATTTTAAGAGAATGCACTGATTGTGAAGATACAGATGAACCGTTTGATTCGCTTGTTTGAATAGGTCTGCTATGATCAATCGCTATGTTCATATTTCAAAATAGATTTAACTTCGTTCACTGCCATCAAATCACTCGCGAGACTGTAATTGATTTACTCTTTATGGATTAAAGGATGATTCGCGTCGTTAAGAGAGATCAGTTAAAGAAGCATTGAACTCCTACACAATTTTATAGCAGCTCTTTAATAGCAAACATTGAATTTCGAAGGTTCTTTTTTTACACTTTGAAGGTCGGGTTGGGGATCACAACACCCCACGTATCTTATTATTGCTATTTCTGAAACACATCTCACAAACTAAATGTTTCTGTAGATTCCGAACAATCAATTACGGGCTGATTGCGTCAGTGTTTGCTGGAATTGCCGATAAGCCGCCTTTTTTCATTTTGGTGTTTCTTATTTGTGAAAAATGCGTGTCAGGTTTCGGGGTTACTAAATAGAATTTTATTTATTTTTTGTTTTGATATTTTTTCATGCTAATTAAATTTAAAACGACTCAAAAACAAGTGAGTGTATTACGTTTTGTATTTAATAAATTTCGTTGTTTAAACCTCTATCACGAAATGCTTTTTTATTAATCATTTAGTATAATACACTAAGTCTTTTTATTAATAATACATTTAACATCAAACGGTGAGAAATTATAGAAATGTATCCCAGATGAGATTAATATCCAAGTAGTTTTAATTATATATCCACTTTCCGCAAAAAAAAAGAACACTGTTTCTTATGTAGTGGTTGTATATCTCACCCGTTACAGATCACTACACGACCTCTGAAGTGTTAAAAGGACACTAAATATTTAATCCCTCGATTGATCCGTTGAAAGGTAACAATTACATAAAATTGTTGACATAAAAAAGTAATTAACAAAATATTATTAATGTACCAAAAGAGAAAACTAAACTGTGTGATATTAAAAGCAATAACCAAAAAAAAACATTAAAGATTAATAAACAACTTTATATTTAATAACCTCAGTAAAATATTATGTAAAAAATTGTAAATGTAATATGTTGTTGTTGGGTTTTTTGTGTGTTTTTTTTTGCTTAGCAGATACGTCATTAGTTTGTACAGTTCCAGGCGTTTTCCCTCTTGCTGTTCGGTCACTTGTCGAAGTCCACTAATTACTTGCGCACATCAGAGGTAATGGCGGTAAAATCTGTCATGAAAATATGTCTATTCAAAACCGAACAACAAATTCATCGATGTCTTTGTCATTACACCGTGTCGTTAGTTCTATGGCTTTAGTTTCATTGATTGTAGCAGCACTCGTATTTCTATGTAGAGTAGAGGTGGACTAGAGTGGACTAGACTACGTAGAATAGAGTACAGATAGAATCGGAATCCTCTGATAGTCAACGGAAAAGTTCGTTTCTCGCTAGGCTTCGATACAGTCCAAGTTACCTTCAATCTGGAGTTCATTCGTCAGCCTCCTACCGTTCTTCAGGATTGGAGAACTTGTTGTCAGTCTAACGCATGGTTTAATTGTTTACGTAACGTCTCTTTCCTTGTGGTAGTCAAATGCCGAAGAGTCGTACGTCATTAACAGTTTGATGTCAGATTTGTAAACTATATTTTCATTTCTATATTACGCCTTTACGAACTATGTTGATGCAATTAGCATTACACAGTAGTAGTTAGGAGTAGTATACAGCAAGGGGTAAGAGAAACGCGGGAAAAGATGAAGTTCAAGTGTTCATATTTCTAATATTCTAACACTTGATATCACGGTATGCAAACATAATTTGAGGGACATATAGATGAATTTACCTAATTTAATATTTGAGTTAAAAACACTTCGAATAAATTCATACATTTTTGTAAACATTATATGAAAATAATCATTTACCGTCAAAAATCTTTCGCAAAAAAGAAGCAAAATAGAAACACCTTCTGCATTGATTTTATATATTTCCTGAGTGAAAATGATGCAATAAATGTATTTAATAATTCATACATTCTTAAAAAGGGGAAGCTGTATATTTGAGCATTTACATTATTTTTTTATGCAAAATGAGATAGCTGATAATTAGTACAACGGTTGAGGCAGAAATAAGAGGGATGGTTTTAATCTTCGCGTGGGTGGCAAATTTGCTACTTTCAAAAAAACTCATTCCTTTCCAATTCGTGTGCGCAGCTTAACGAGATAGAGTCGTATTCCCTATCTACAATGCAATGTAAGATAAAAGAAAGTTTATTTGTATTTTAAGCGGTAGTAAGAAGTGAACCAAAATTTTAATGTTCTACAAGAAAAGTAGAAGTTCGTGTGCAAACTCATTAAATCTAGGTAGTGGCATGGAATTCACGAGCCGAACCTGAAGATAGAAGCTTTAAAGGTGCTTTGTATTTTTTATATTATGACGTACTTTGTTTGAATATTTTTTTTCTTTTCGCAAGAAAACTTTTCTGAAACAAAAGAGTATGTTGTATATTATTTCTTTTTCTACGAATATTTTTTTACATTATTTATAATGCGCTCTCATTTTAGATTTTATTTGTTTTTGTGGTTCGATTTATTATATTTCATACTTGACTTTCATAAGAAAGACTTATCCACTTTGTCCAGACGGTCATGTTTTTTTTATAATTTAAGAATTAGAAAAATTAAGTTCATTCATTTTAATATAATTATTTCTAATTTGTCGTTTAAATGGCATATACGTGAATAAATCCCTAGGTGGCCCAATCGACACCTCTCTGCCACCGAGGTGAATCCCAATGAAGCACCCGCCCAAATAAAAGGTTATTTAAATTAAAGCGATTTAAAAATTAACCATCAATGAATCATTCATATGTTAGCGTGAGTACATCCTTCAAATACAGAAGTACGGGTGATCCATCAAGAAGCCAAAGATGATTGTGAAACACGCTCTTGTGTCATGACCCGGATTCTTCTCCGGTTTTCCTTCGGGTAGAGAGACTATTTAGGTTCACATATACGGACAGCGGTCTATTATAGTAATTAATCTTGAATTTATATTCCTTTTAATAGTTGCGATTTATAAACATTATTTTCCGAATAACATGTAGTTCGATAATAATTTGTACTTGTGAAATATTTTTGTGTGTCTTATTAAACACAAATATGTTGGTTCTCTTGACAGTATAGCACTTATCTAACTATTTTTATTTTATTGTTAGGATTGTGCTGAAATATAAAATCCACCTCTGCCTTTGAGCCCTTGACAGGAATAGATTGGATGGTCCCTTGCTTGCGTCCGGAGAGTAAATTAGTTTATTGTCTTCCACATACTCAGTTCGGAACTATTTTTTTGACAGTAAATTTCTTTATTTATGAAAAAGTAAAGACGTGTGTTAATAATAAATTGTGTACTCTTCATCCAGATCTCATATTCTCATAACGTCTCCATTGGATTTCAGAAAGCGTATCGGGGTAGAAACGTGTTAGTGTCGTGAGAACGCCCTCACCTCCTCCCACCCATCTGGCAACGTGCACCACCGCTCTCCGCTCTTCCAAGCACTTCTCGTTGAACAGCCGATCAGCAGCTTTGGAAAGCAGCCAACACGTTTGGGTTCGCTTTTTCCCGTTTTTGCTCTCTCCTTTTTCTTTTTCTGCACCTCTACCTCAACTTCCACTCTTTTGAATTTTAATTATGCTCAATATTCTATGAATTTATTTCAAATTTGTAATGAATTTTTTGTTATGTATTTCTAGAATAAGTTTAAGAAGATATTTATTAAATCATAAATCATAAACAAAATCCTGTTGACCCTCTCTACATGTGGTGGGAGAACTTGAAAAAATGCCAAAACGGATCGAAAAAGTATAGAAAAAAACTAATATATATTTTTTGCAAATTTTTAAGTTGGCCCACCACACTTAGAGACTTGAAATTTTGACGGCATCTATAATAGAACGTAAAGAGGTGGTGACCAGAAAATCAGCCCAGCACCTCAGTAATTTCGACAATAATGTCCATATTTTGGCCTTCTTTGACACTATTTGGTATACTTTTGGACTTTTATCGCGGTCATATACCATAAAGACGACTATAAAAATACTTTGGTTACATATGAGTGTTTTATCATATAAGCGACTTGTATGATATGTTAATTTCGATTTAACTTCACGAAAAAAATAAGAAACCCAAAATCACAGTTTTTAGTATAGGAAACAAACCAAACTCAAGGAAAGATTAATAATGATATTTTATCAGTAAATATCCATACACAAAGGGAGAATGTCATTCGTCTGGGTGGCACATATCGGTGCCGTATCCTGAGGTACCCTTTCTAAGTTCGTAAACCTCCTTCGTATCAGTGGCAAAGTGCCAGTGAAGGTTCAACTTAAGTAATAATTATCATTTCTAGCTTTAAGTGGCACTTGTCAGTACCAACATTGTGTTTGGTTCCAATTTATCTTATATTGGTTAAACAACTTTCCTACTTTAATTCTCGCAGTATTTTTATTTCTATTATGGTTGTATTAGTTATCTCTAAAGACCTTGTTGATAATACCAGAGTTTTATCGGCATATACATGTGTTACATCTATCCGAAATATCTCTATAAAATATTTCTTCTTCCCATTACTATTCTTCTTCAA
>NNCF01128885.1:132468-157202 GCA_002313205.1 Laupala kohalensis | reverse complement strand
TTATTTTATTATTGTCATCTTATGTACATTTATATTTTCCAGTGTATGTTACTGACGATGGTTGCTATGCAGCCGAAAAAGCTTTCTAATACCAATAATAAAAAAATGAGCAACATAGAAACGACTTTTAATTTATCATGCTTTGATAATGTTGCTAAAGCACCACAATTACCAAGTATTCTTCTTCTACTTCTTTCCTTTCCTCGCTTCTACTATCTGCTTCCAGCTTCTTTCAGTGCATCCGTTATCGTGCCAACTTTTGAGAAAGTCTTGACACAATGTAAATTTTCCGTTTGCGTCAATCCAAATCTTCCTTTTCAAAGAGTCACTTAACTCATATGAGCCATTCCATGAGATTCCCTCATTCCCGTCGATACAGAATGAAGTCAAATAGTATATGATCTGGTGTTTCAGATCCACGTTCACAAGGGCAAATATCATAATCACTCAAAGTCATTCTTTTCAAATGAGAATTAAAATTTCCCCCGAGCGGTAATCAATTCTACGACATATTTACTAGGTACAAACCAAGAACGATTAATATATGCAAAATTAGTATTAGACACATATTGATGTGATATCCTTCCCTCTTCTGCCACTCTCCATCGTTTGTCCCAACATAAAAATAATAGTAATTTATTTCTTGCAGTATATTACTTCCACACGGTACCCAGTGATATCAGTTCTATTATTTCAATAGATGTATCTTTTTTAGTGTTCCTGTGTGGTATCTTTTTAAAGAAATTTCAACATATTTGTAAAAGTTGGCCGATAAGGAATAAGAAAGTATATTCTGCTAATTACCCTTACGTTTATCATCAAATTCAAAGTTTTGGAGATACACTTAAGTTTTCACTTGAGGAAAGTATACGACACAAAGAAAGTTAATGACCAATTATAAATGTACTTGATATGTCAACTAAAGTGAAATAAATAATCTCTTGAATAAATATAAGATTGTTTGTTTTGCACCACCCTATCTTCCACCATCTGATATAGTTTCATCACACGTTTTCTTGATGTCACGTCAGACTTATACAATTTAATGAGTCGTTAAATTCGTTTGTATACACAGTGTAACGTAACAGACACTTCTCAATAGCGGATATATTTCAATAGAGAACACTCATTTCACACCACATCATTTTCTTCTCTGTTTAACTGAACTTCCCAAAAGCGAACACTTCTGCGGAAAAATTTTAAGATTTCATAAGTGTACGTTATAGAGAAGATTCACCGTAACTGTAATAAAAATTACAAACAATTAGCGTCATTTCGATCGTAATTAATATCCTTCGTAGAAGAAAGCAATTTCATTACTCTGAAAACTCCTCGAAAACAAAACAAGGCACTCGACTACAAGCTAACAAGTTTCCTCAATTACATGTTATATCAGGGCAAGAGATAAACTCTCTCCTGAATTTATGCTCAAACAAAGAAAGTTCCCCTTTGAAAAATCAACAAGTTCTTTCCAAGCACCAGCGCCATCTACGATGGCACTCTCGCACGAAAACACCAAAATAACAATAAATCTTCTCTAAGTCGCTGTTCCCTCAGTTCTACCCCGAAAGACATGAAGCGTTAAATTTTTTGCTGTCCTTCGAAACACGTGCCTGCCATACTCAAATACGTAGCTACAGAATAACTCTTTCTAAACATTGTAAATAATAATTTAACCGGTTTTGTCTCCGGTTTTCCTTCGGGTAGAGGCGGAACGGTGGTCTATTGTTATAATTAATCTGAAATTTACACTTATTTTCATACTTGCGATTTATAAAAAAATATTTGGTGATTAATATATAGTTTGATAATAATACGTTCTAGTTAATTATTTTTTTAATGTTTTAAAATACAAATAAAATTGTAAAAAATAGGGTAGTTTGATTTGGTATTAATATTGTAAATTATTTTTCCGTGTCTATACGTATATGTAAACTCCCATCAGTTTTTCTATGTTTTCTGCTTTTTTGTATACATATTTTGCGTTAATAATTATGATTAATTTGTTCACTTGCTATACTGCTATATAATAATTTTTGTTATCACTATTTGTTACTCCTGATGAAGTCTCCAAGCACGGTGACGCTGTGTGAAGGAACATTGTCAATTGTCCACATAATCATGTGATATATTTAACTATTCTGTATATTAAAATGGACTTGTTGTATGAAATTCATATTTGTGTGAGTCGCAAGGAAGGATATCGATAGACCAAAACGAGCTCATGAAGATTTTAATTCATCTTTTCCTTCCAAGAAAATCATCGTAACCGACTGGAAGTAACGAGGTCAGTCAGAGGAAAATAAACGTTACCACGTTATGTAGCGTAAATTTAATTTAACCCGTTATTTTTATCATACTTTTAATTATAGTCAAACTATCCCTCAACAAGGTCCCGAAAGTGCCCAAGGGGTTCGCGGAGGGTAGAGCTCCGCAATTACTTGACCTCTGCTCTAGAAGGAAGAGATGTGGTCAGCATCTCGCTCCGACCGGTTTAACCCCAGGATAGACCCTGGTATTCATTTTACAGCAGGCTGAGTAGGTCTTGGAGTCAGTCTGGCTGTTGAGGTGTGATGAAAAATCCCCACCTCACCGGGGGCCAGCAGCTCAACGCTCTACCCACTGAGCCACGCAAACTCTTTAAATTATAGCTATCTTTAATTATAGTTGTTTAAAATACGTTTTCTACGGGTTTGTATATTATTATTGTTTCTTATTAATACTAACTGTTATATTTTTATCTGAAATCAATCTTGACACTGCTGTGTACTATAAATCAATAGCCGCAGCCCGATACAAAATTCTCTTGGCCATTTTCGAGTAGTTCGAAAGGAATTGGTGGGATGGCCCCTTTTTCCTTTTCGGGAAGTGGATTAGCTTGTCGTCCTCTTAATCATACTGCCTTTTTGACATTACATTATTAGTAAATTTACCAAAAATAATTTCTTTAGGGCAGATTTGGTTACGTATTTATAAAAAGTACGAACACACAGCACTTGGAAGCATGAAGTAACATAAAGAAAATATGTCTCTAAAAACAAATGCTCAGAATTCCGAGATCTCTATATTTTATCCATTACAATACTTTGTTACGAACTATATCTGTATAATTGGAACGCAAAAAATGGCAAGTTCCTGAAATTGTCCAATGAATTCTTAACAATTGCAGTGGATTAATGTTACAGAACTTTTGCATTTATAAATCACTGAAGAATCAGTTTCCAATAAAGGCATAGCAAACGTAATGCACGGACGCATATAAAAGGCAAATATTAGACCAGATAATTAACAAAGCAAACACACAGCCTTCAATCTTAAAGAGAATGAAATAACTCTGCTGCGTTTTATCCATTTCAACAGATCACCTCTTTCGTTTGCATGATAAAAGCAAATTCCACGAACCTCCAAACAGACGACTCATGAATTTTTCCATCGCGCGAAATAAAACAAGATATGAATACAGAAGAGGCGTGGGATTGCCGGCGACAACGCAAACGAACACCTTTCCAACGGCGGAGCAACGGTGTTCGGTCCAGTCGCGACCAATTCCCTGCTACACGTCCCACCAAATCCCAGTGGTCGGAGAGGATGTATTTTAACAAGAGTACAGTATTAATGAACGTATTACTGAGTTAAGTTTGGAAAACACTCGCGCGACCAAATCATGCATATTTCAACACGCTTTCCGGAAATTCTACGCGTTCGTTCTTTCCCTACCAGGTTACATGATTTCCAAACTGTATCAGCGATTCGAATCACACAACTACCGATGTTTATAATAGTGTTTAAATATTTTGCGAGTATTTTTAGAAGTTATTTTATTTCACTTGTTTGATGCAAAAGAATAGATTGTTTTTAGTTTTAATTGGACACCTCTCACACGACGACGTTCAAAATAGATTATGAAATCATCATTAAATTTTAATCAATATTATGTATTTTGAATGGTGACATAATTTATACTCTTTTACATAGTTGGTATTAAAAAATCAATTCTTCGAAATTAGTGAAAAAGTTTATAATTTCTCAACTTTTCCCTTAATTATACAAGAATTGTATGAATTGTATATGGGTCATTACACAAAACTTAGGAATTTTGGCAAACAGGAATGATACGTTTTAAAATCCGATAAAGTCTTAATGAAAAAAAAAAGTATCGAAACTCAATAATAGGCACGCAAAAAAATAAAAATAGCTCCGATCCCATAACAAGACCTGCGTGTCCTTAGGTATTGTATAAGATAAATCCAAATACGAATTCAGAATATCTCCATCAGAAGAAGAAAGGAGCGTGATAGAGAAATTTTGGCCATTGTTTCGGATTCAGCGCGTCAAAACACATAAGAATAAATAGGTCTAGGTTCTGGTTCAGACCAACTTTTATTTTTTGTGTAATCATCATTGTATCACTTTTAGCTCTTCGTAAATACACTCACATTACACGAAGCTAGAAGGTATAAGAAAATAAATGATCAATGATACACAACTGCAATCGTGGTTTCCACAGATATCATAAGACACTGTTATCACAAAAGCACGTAAAAAACGCATCATATTTCACAGAGATTGATGTAAAAGATACAGACAAAAATCGTTCCTATGTTGAGTAGGTATTATCTTATTACAATGTGATTTTTTTTAATAGTTGGAAAATGTGTAAATACAATCTTTTACTAACGCAATGAACCAACTAATAAACATAAACAAGTTCTACTACTATTAACGTCCATTGTATATTCTAATTAAATATATAATTAATGACTTACGACCTTTAACAGACGAATAATATTTATATTTTCAGTGAAGAGCTCAGTACGTTTCGACTTGGATTAAAGACGTTTAATTTAAATACTAATGTATTGTTATTTTTTAAAATCATAGATAGTATTGATTTTTTGTTATGTAGAATACATCATTTTGAATGTGCCCTTAATAATAAATTTATATTAATATTTAACCATAATATGGTATTAAAGCTATTAAATATGTATTAAACAATACACTTTATTTGGTTAGTCCTAACATTAAGCTGCAATTTAATATAAATATAAAAGTTATTTTTGTTACAATTACTACTGTACTATAATAAATTTAGATATGTTTAATGTTATTATGAAAATTTATGAAAATAATATTTGATAATTTAAGATATACATATTTTGAAGATTTAAAGCCATAAATTTGGAAGTTTTTATCTTGTAATTTAAAATGTAATGTAATATTCTTCACGATAAGTTGTAATATTAACTCGTAAACTATGTATTCTGCATTTTATTTAATTATTATGTATCACACACTTTGTAGTATATTATCTAATATGTGTTCGGTACTCGCCCGTCATCCTAATTGAGGCTTTTTCTGTGTTTTCCTCAATTGCTTATGGTTAATATCGGGATGATCCCTAGTTTGATACCCCAGAGTAGAGTAATTTTATAGTCCTCCCGTTTCGTGGTATAATTTATGTTTATGAATATATTAATGTATGTATTGTTATTTATGTTTTATTATGTTTGTTTGCTCATCAGACGGAAGAGCAGGCCTGATGGCTAGAGTCTAATAACGAAATAAAATATTATTATTATTATTAAATACATTAATTTTAGACAAAGAAGTTAATTATTGCAAACGTATATCAGAAATTATATTTATAAAAAATATATTCGGGATTTTGAATTTACGCGTAGACACCGAAAAACTATACAATATGAAAACATGTTTGTGTTTCTGCTTGAACATATTTTGTGTTTATATTTATGTTTATATCATGTTCATTTATCCTCTTGTTATTTGTTTATTATAATTTGTTATAACTTGATTAACTGGCTACGACTTTAATTCAAGTCGAATCGTATAGAGCTCTTCACTGAAAATATAAATGTTATTCGTCCATAAAAGGTGTAAGTTATTAATTATATATTTAATTAAATATATGCGAGCTCGGCAATGTCTCTAGATAACTCATCACTTATCTAACCTATTCCCGTATCTTCCATATATTTTGTAAGCAATATTTTACATGTCGTATGAGAAGCGAAACATGTCATACCCGAGGTAGTATTTCTCGGTAAGATGTATACAAGTTGAAAGTTTATCATATCTGACTTACTCACTTTTATTCTAAAAATTCAATAAAAATTATCGTTGAACATACGAAATTTATGACTATGTAGCATATCCTGTGAAGATAGATGAGTTTAATTCTACCTACGTGCCTAATTTCATCGAGATTATTTCCGTAATTTCGACGAGGAGTATTCACAAACAGAGCAGTACACTTTCATAATTATTATATCAGAATGAAAGCAAATATTTACTCAAGTAATGATATTGAACGTGCAAGAATACGCAATTTTGATGAATCACTTTTAGCGAGACAACAAATCAGTTATTTTATGACGAAAACACGTTAATATCGTACAAATAATGAAGAACGAATACAAATAAAAACGCATCGATGTGACTTCTGTTAGATGAGATGCTGTGATGTTGCAAATCACACAAACACATATACTAGATTGACAGTCTCAATGATGGCCGGTGTGATAAATTGAAGCCACAGAATTGCGCTCGCCGCCATCTTAGTTCATCAAACCAAGTCCTAAACAGCGTGTAGTGAACTCACTTGTTTTAGTTGTAATAAGACTTTTAAATAAACATTCGTTATGAGGTAAGATGGCGACTGATGGCTTCACTTGGATTCGAGCGTGTCCAGACCTTGTTGCAAACTACATACACTAACAGTTGGTTATTCTTTGGATAGCCCACTGTTTTCAATTGCGCGGCCGGTCATAATTTGCTCCACAAACACTCCTTCAACACCGTTCGAATTGAATCATTCCATGTGAAATCAACTATCACCTGGACCTTCATGTCTGTATATTAGAAATTTTTCGTATAACGTTAGTACTATTACTTTATATGAAGAATAGTAAATATTACATTTTTCTTACCGTACCTTTTTTAGATATTAATCTTCAAATTGGAAATTCGCGCTATTTCCAACGCGTTTTGAAATATTCAAAACCGTTTGTTTTAGAAACCTAAAATTTGTATCAACCTCTTCGCATTTGTATAAGCTTTAATACGATATGCAACCTGATTATTTTAATATGAGGTACAACTTAATTACGTAAAAATATATGTAACGTATTTTTAAAATGTCTCAAAATAAGCACTTTTAATTTTTTTTAAGGGAAAGCAATTGTATTCAAGAACCTTGTGATAGATCAAGATTTGCACCAACTCTGGAGACAGGACGAGAATGATATATCTTATAAAGAAATATCATCTTCAGTTCTTGACCCTTACTGTAATATTCTTGTGGAGGTTATTGTGAGTCACAGTCTACAAATGTACATATTCGTACTTGCCAACGTTTCGACATTTAAGATCCTCTTCAGACAAGCATGAATATGTAGTTTTCATTGAAGAAGGGACCTTACCTTAATAACTCTACTACAATTTGCGTCCATCATATAATCAAATGAAATAAATAATTAAAGACGTACGTAATGAATGATCAGAGTATATTTTGTAATTTAAAAATCACAACGTTTCGACCTTACGTTGAAGTCGTCGTCAGGTGGTAATTTTATTTGATGTACCTGAATAATATTGCCGTAGTAAAAAAAGTAACCTCCATATTTCCTTGAAGATTATTACTCGTTTCCAGCTGAAAAGACTTAAGTATTTCTCCCTATTAAAAAAAACCCACTAACAATGCCGATAACTGAAAATATTGACGTTGAAGCAACAATGATCGATAAAAGAAATTCTATCTTTGGACGAACCGAAACAAACGTAATTAACGAGTGCATTCAACACGCGACCCTCCCCCGCAATTTCATTCCCCCTGGCAAAACATTTCGTGCATATGTTACCGCCAACGTTTGGCGCAGGTGTCGGCGTGTAATCTTATTGGTCAGTCCCAAACGACTAGAGAGAAATTAGTTGGAGAGGCTGCCGCTAGGTGTGCTGTACATATGCAAATGCGACAGGTAGGTAGCGCTCCGCAATACGTTAAATGGTGCCCTATTATGTCAATTGGCGGACGAGCGGACGTGGCGCGGGAGGCGACTGTTTGCAGAGAACGAACGCGTCGGGCGGGGGGAAGGGTGGAGCGGAGAGGAAGGGCGCGTCGGAATTGGATCACTTAGGAGCAGGGACGTTCCAGAGCGGGGTGATTGGGGCGGGGCAGGGCGGGAGCAAACGGTAATGGGGAGGGTCCTTCTGCGAAAGAAACACTCGCTTCCAACTTCACGAACAAATAGGGGTCGAGAAAAAAGGGAATGGATTAGACAGGGAAATGTAGAGATGGAACACGTTACCATTAGAGAAATAATTGCCCTCGAGGCAGCAGGTTGCGAGAGATCTGCAACGAGGAAAATTCACATATTGCACTTTAATATCTTCTTTAACCATCATTGGAAAGAGTGGCACTCGTGAAAGTTATTGGGAAATACTTAGAATCGCTGAGTAAAAACAATTTCTTTCTTCATTTCTTTTTTGTTGAAAGAAAAAATTATTGAGAGTATTTGCTTTTTAAATATAGATCTGGTACGCCACTGATGTGTGTGTAGAGGTCCTAGTGGAAAGTTACTGATATATGTTCAGTCGTGTGTGTGTGTGTGTTCGCACATTTATTTCATGATGACGTTGTAGTGAATTGATGTTGCTGGGTACGAAATACAGGAAAATTAGGAAGGAATTAATAATAAAATAAATTTCATTGGAAAAGAAAAATAACACATTTCATATGTAATACATTTTAAGCCCATTTTTATGTTATTGAAACTACAAATTTCAAAAAGTAAAGTATTAATTATAAGGCTAGATAAATCTAAATATGTATTTTTTTAATCTAGAGACTTTAATTTTTTAACGTGTGTTACGTTCACATATGTTGGATAGCGCTTTCAAAATCAGGGCACAGCTTGTGTTAAAATAAAACTTGTGATATTTCCTTGTTAGAGCAAAAATTAGGTATGAAAGTTGCTCATCACTTTACTAAATACCAAAGTAAAAAACAGTAAGATTTAAAATGTCATTCACCGAACAGGAGATACAGCAGAAGATCTCTACCTTTAACAAAACCTCCGACACGCACAATAACTAAATTCCACACACTTGCAATTCACACCAGTTAGTGGATGTCACACACAAAAACTATTGAGAGCTACCTAGTTAGATAACAGCAACTCACATAGGTTTCAGTTGCCTTAAAACCAAGAAACCTATCGATTTTGGGAAGGCTCCACAAAGAAGGTCAACTTACATTATTACAAAAAAAATACTCACAATCCTGACGTGTCTTCTTCTTTTAGACGTCCGCGAATCGAAAACAAACATGCTCTCAATTAAATTTGCTTTAAATGGGTATGAACGCACAGGATCGCAAGGGGGCTTTAACTTCAGTTTGTCAAACTTTAAATGCAAGTGCGGGTAATTAAACTGGAAAAGAAGTGTATTTCAATTTGGATCTACTACCGAAAATCAAATAAAATGGTAGATAAAACATAATATTTTGTATGTTGTACTATCCGGTGTTTCTATAAATAAACATATTCTAAACTTTGGTTCCTCTAAATTTGATTTGGAATAAATAAATGAGAAACAAAATCCAGACAAAGAAGAGTCAATCGTGTCTATTTCGAAATTTTTTTACACTTTCGCAGAACGTTCTAGTCTGACCTTTTTTTTTTTTGTAAATTATACCGGAAATTAAAATAAGCAAAATTTAAATTGTTGTAATGCATTCCAGTGAATTAAAAATGCAAAAAATATCTTTCAAATATAATAGTTCGTATCGGTTCGAATACGAACGTAACTCAAATCTCTGCTCAGGCGAAGTGTCTCACACCCCTGTGACGTAGTTGAACGGACAGATGGGGAGGGTGGGTACAAAGATATCTACTTTCCCTGATGAAACTCCTCGCAGACTGCGCGCCTTGCGGCCACGGGACGCACTACTAGTTCAGCGTTTTCTCACTGTATCGCACCTCCGAGTAGTGAGCGAACTTTGTTAAATACAGTTAGCATAAAATCTGCTGTAACATAAGTGTCATAATTTTTCACACCTATGACTCCAATGTAAATTTGTCTTTTTAATGGATATTCTCCAAATAAATACATTAGTTCACTTTGAATCAGATTTTACGAGTCTCAAAATTTAAAAAATATTAAATTCGAATATAACACCATCTTTACAGTATAACAAAATTGTCTCGCATCACACTATTCTTTAAAAGTTAATGATACCAAGGAAACCTTACGAAAATCTAAACCAAAGGGTTTTTTACCACATTTTATTTTCTAGTTTTACAAATTGTAAAGTAAATGTTTCTAATTACTCCAAGTAGGGTAAACAAGATTCAGTTGCCTTGGGTTATAAGAAACAAATAATCATATCTGTCCCATTTTAAGTTTGCATGGATACAGAAAATATTTATTACAGAACTATTTAGTACAGAAAATATTTTTATGGCACATGTTTGCAGTAAAAAATCTCCATGATAAACTTCAAGTAATTGCAACATTTTAATGTTTCACAATACCCCACTCTCCCCTATATTTTTGTAAAAGCATTAAATTCTATTTAAGTTACGCATATAATCAACTCGTCAGAAGAAATAAATATTAAACAATTAAAATTTTAATTTCGAATGTTTGTAGATTTTTGAAAGTTACAAATGTAAAAATATCGTTGGGTGATGAAAATTCAGAAGCTTTTCGCACTACGTTGAATGTTTCATCCTCGTCAACACGCTGGCAACCAATCGAGGACTCCATCAATCAGATCCTCCCCTAAGCGTATGTCACTCCATCTCTGTATTTACTTCTGCACTTAACTATACTCCCTCGTGTGATTCCTCGTTTCGTGTAAAATATTTTTACGGAAAAAATCCCTTAAAATTGTTTAAGATTTTCTAAAAATTGGAGTCTGTGTATTTTTACTGCAGTATGTCCCTTCCTTCCCATGATATAACAATATAATATTTCGAAAAATATCAAAGAACCTTACAAATGTACGATAAAGCGAGTTTCATTCATTATTGTTATATCTTATGCTTATTTATTTTTCTGATTTTCTGTTTAATATTATTATATCTCTAATATTAAGAAATATTTATTCTCCATCTTTTATAGGTTACCTTTAAATTTATTCTACCTAATCTCAATATGCACTCTTTTTCTCGTAAAACTTTATCATAATTCAATCGATAAATATTATTGTTAATATTTCCAAATAAACACTACCGGTGGAATAAGTGTCTGTAACAAAAAAACAACCCNAATAAGTATAAAAAAACAACCCTCCTGAACTCATAAAACCATTCTAGCTTTTCGGAAAACAGAAGAGAAGAATCGGGTAACCTCATTTCCTCATTGTTTTCGTTGTATGTTCCTGTGTCCGTGGGAATGCGTTACGTCTGTAAAACACATTTTCACGATGATAATAAAAATATACAAGAATCTTTTTCTAGTTTTTTAGCGTCATATTGAAAACGACAGCTGAATTGTATAATTATGATGCTCTACTTAATTTCACAAATTAAAAAAAAAAACATTTCTATTCGCATCAGAGATGTAGAAAAATATTCCACCGCATCGAAAATATAGTGATGTTGTAATTTTTAAATGCGCTCCATCCCTATCCAAAGATAAACAAGGAAATTAATGGAGATAACCGTTGCATGGAGATCAGTCGCAGTCAGGTCGTCCAGGAACTCGTAACAGACGTCTGACGAGTTCTCTCCTTTTGAGATGAGCGATTGCAAAAATGGGTTGTTCATGGGGGATTACCGCGTCCGAGTGGGTGTTTGGTAATCGGCGGTGTTAAATCTAATCCAGGCCCTGGAAGTGTGAATCCCGCTCGCGAGAAGGAGTCTCTGGTGCAATCAAATATTGCGTTGTGGCATGGAATGCTTTCGTCGCTGGTTCCACGCTTCGTGTAGCGGTGGAATGTCCAGTTCTACTTCCGAGAATAGTGTTAGCGGGAGGTGTTGTGTTGAAAGAGTCCAGCGATTGGACACTGAATTAAAAGCTGCCAACAAAGTCATAGAGGACCTTCGTGCCAGCGTGCGTGAACTGGAACGAAATACTACAGAACAGCGCTGTATGGAAGATCCTGTCGTGAGGGGAAGAAAGTCTCGTGTTAGGTGACCCAATCGTTCGTCACTTGGGGAAGGACGAAAACGCAATGAAGGTTGAGTGCTATCCTGGTATCCGGACGGAGCAACTTCGGCGGGTTATGGAGAATAGGAATTTCGGCAGTCCGGATTCAGTAATTTTGCTTGTAGGAACTAACGATATCAAGAGATCACGTAATATCGACCACATGATATGAGAACTGTATGATCTGGTTTCTGCTGCAAAAAAGAAGTTCCCACATTACGTTGAGTGGTGTGTTGGGCCGTAAAGATGTGTCGTGGAGAAAAATCGGAGTCATCAATGATCGATTTGAATGGGTATGTAGTGCACTCAACGTGACTTTCGTGGACGCCAACAGCTGGATCGATGAAACGCATTCTGGTCGAGACGGGCTGAAGCGTCAAATCTTGGTAAGCTGTTCACCCGTATATCGAGTGCGAAGATATTCACAACCAACCAATAAGTTTGAGATGGCAGAGCGATTGGAAATGAAGAGAGCGTGAGAAAGGACGGTGGCGAGGGAGGTGAGGGACGGACCGACGGACGACGACGGGGCGACGCTGGACATCGTGGATGCGGAGGACGGCGACGCAGAAGTCGGGGAGGCGTCATCGGGGAAAGCAATGGCTACGGTGATGGTGGAAGGGGAGCCTGCGACGGCGGTGAAAGAGANTATTGGTACGAAGTCATGGCTATCGGAAGGCGTGAAATATTTCGTTCAGATTTTTCGGTTTTCAGGCGGGACCATGTGAGTCATGGGGGTTGAGTTTTCATTTGCGTGGAAAACAGTTTATCGTGCTCTGTAAACTAAGTAGACGACGTTCACGAATTAATATCTGTTGAAATTTTAGGTTATTCTGGTAAAACTCTAGGAATTACAGGAATATATAGAGCTCCGAGTGATGATATGCGCATGTTAGGAAAATCAGTTAATAAAATGGGTCTCAATTCAAATATAACGAAAAACAGCATTATCGACAGGGACCATAACTTACCGCATGTTGACTGGGAGGGTGACTCAGATAGCATTAGCAATGCGCAATCATTAGTAAACAATTTTGTTTGGGATTGTGACAACTGTAAGGTAGTGAAAAAAAAGACGACCTGAAGGGAGGCTGTTCTCGATGTTTTCCTCGTACGACCAGAGGATAAACTTCTCTTGCGACACTGTATAAGACGGTATAAGTGACCACCGCGCGGTTATCTTAGAAGTCCACTGGGCTAATTCTCGAATATCTAGACCACTGGGCTAATTCTCGAATATCTCGAATATTTGGGTGAAGATTTTTTTAAATTTTACATTATCGTATTATTATCTCTATTATGTTTTCTTCTGCCACCGAGCATTGCTCACTTGCAATTCAATAAATTATTATTATTATTATTATTGTTAATCGGCAATTTATTAAACGAGGGTGACATTTTTTATGATAACCTACATAAAACTGTCGATGGAAGATCACGTCAGACATTTATTTAATCAATAAAAGTCATTATATAACAAATTTATGGATCATTATGACTATAGATATACAATAGTGAGGACAAACAGTACACATTTTTAACAAATCTGAATGCGAAAAACAAAAGCCTTAATTATATCTCTCTATTTTAATCATTGAATAGCTCAAAGTAATGTGAAGACACATAAAAATGATAATATTTTATTGTCAGAGAAGCAGCTACAATCTGTGTATGTCTGCATGGAAGACAATAAGCTATCTTGATCTCCAAAAGGAAGCGAGGATTCATCAACCAAAGGTGGCAAAGGAAAGGCAGAAAATATCTGGTTCGGGACAGGGTTACAGCGGTAATGTTCTCAGCTGCAAGGTAAATAAAACGCTAATAATTAATAGAAAAATAAATAAACGCAGATACTAAAATAATTGAGTATGTTAGTCAATTATTGCAGAAAGTTTTTTATAATGGTGCGATAAAGTATAAAAGTAAGGTTATTTTTTAAGAACGTGAATTATTTAAAAATTACTAAGAGATTAAATAATTGGTACTAAAGGATTGTTTGCATTTTATGAGTTGAGATCCTAATTAGTTGAAGTTCCAAATGTGGCCGTGCTTTAAATCGTATCCCATGAACCCACTTCAGTTGGAGTCCATTTCAACACATCACCTACGTTCCAACCATGCCTCGCGCACGTTGATCTTGTGGAATGCTCACCTCTCACCACATTACGTACTCTCGTGGTACTGAACTTCTCTGCATCTCCTTTTCACGTATCATTTACCTCCCTTTTATCCACTGTCTTCAATTCACCAATCACGAGAAATCACTGTTGTGCACTCAAATTTCTTCAACTGTCTTCTATTTTTTGTGTTTTTACTTCAAAGAATATTATAAACTAGCGAATAATAGTTTGCTCTAAAGACGTGTGAACTTAGAAAATTCCTAAGTACAGTTTGTGTGCAAAAGGAAGAGTTCCGAGTATGCTAGCTTTATCATACTAACGGTTAGTAGATACTTTAATAGAAAATAGTCGGGTATTTCTTTATTTAATAAGTAGTTGAGTATCCGCAAATTCACTCACTTGACTATTGAGATTATTCTTAAAATACAGTGAAGGAATCCTGTATTACTGAAATACAAAGAATATTCTTAAAACTTGAGTTCCAGTATCTAAGACCATTTGCTTCCTCCTCCCGACTTAGTAGAAATAAACAATTTTGATCTCTTTGTATGACTAAAGAAAAGAAAAATTCATTTAAAATCTTTTTACGGAAATGTGTGTAAATTAATAAATATCCNAAGCTGTTCACCCGTATATCGAGTGCGAAGATATTCACAACCAACCAATAAGTTTGAGATGGCAGAGCGATTGGAAATGAAGAGAGCGTGAGAAAGGACGGTGGCGAGGGAGGTGAGGGACGGACCGACGGACGACGACGGGGCGACGCTGGACATCGTGGATGCGGAGGACGGCGACGCAGAAGTCGGGGAGGCGTCATCGGGGAAAGCAATGGCTACGGTGATGGTGGAAGGGGAGCCTGCGACGGCGGTGAAAGAGAGAACGGAATTCGTCGACCGGTTAACAAGGGTGAGTCGTTAGTGTTGCTGCAGGTGAATTGTAGAAGTATATACTACAAAAAGTCAAATTTTTCCAATTTAGTTGATATTTATGAACCAGATGTTATTATTGGTACGGAGTCATGGCTATCGGAGGACGTGAAAATGCAGAATTGTTTCGTTCAGATTTTTCTGTTTTCAGAAGGGACCGCGTTAGTCGTGGGAGTTGTATGAAAAACAGTTTATAGTGTTCTGTAAGCTCAGTAGATGATGTGCACGAATTAATATCTGTTGAAATTGAAGGGTATTCAGGGAAATTTTTTAGTAATTACAGGAATATATAGAGCTCCGAGTGATGATATGCGCGTGAAAGAAGCTTAGTTAATAAAATGGGTCTCAATTCAAATATAACTAAAAATTGGCGAGACCATAACTTATCACTTGTTGNTCTTAACTTACCGCATATTCACTGTAAGGGTGACTCAGATAGCATTACCAATACGCAATCATTACTAAACAATCTAGTTTGAGATTGTGGCTAGTCAGGCAGTGAAGCAACCGACCAGAGGGGAGGCTGTTCTCGACGTTTTCCTCGTACGAACAGAGTATAAACTTCTCTTGCGACACTGTATAAGACGGTATAAGTGACCACCGGTTATCCTAGAAATCCACTGGGCTACTTTTCAAATTTCTAGACCACAGGAAAGAATAGTTTATCAAATGTGCCAGGTTTCCAGTCTTTTCTACGTCAAAATTACGCGAGATGGGCCGGTACGGGAAGCTCCGTGAAATAAATTTGGTTAAACTTTAAGAATATAATATTGAAAAATTTGTTCCCCATAAAAAATTAAAAACAATCCCGACCATGAATACTATAATAGTTACATCAGACGTTTGAAAGCAAAAGTAAGAAAAGCATATAAAAATCGCAAAAAAGGTCTATCAAAATAATTACAAATTTCTCTCTAAACAGTTATTAATAGCGAAGAAAAATGCTCAAGAGTATTTTTTACAGAAAATTTTCCAAAATAAAGACGACTGTCGGTCGCAATTTTATAAGTACATGTAAAGACGGAAAGGGAATAAGGAAAGTACACCAGCGAATAAAAATAACGATGTATTCTACACAGAGTCTCGGGATAAGGCCAATATTTTTAACACATATTATTCGTCGGTTTTTTGGTATTTCCTCTAGCAACGGCAGTCTAAATTCGACAAATAATTCCCATGTAAATACTTTTGTAGTAAATACAAGGGTGCTTATTTTTTTACGTATTTTCTCAATCTCATCTAATTAATCACGCCATTTTGCTTATTTTTGCAGTACTTGGTGTACAGTTCCTNCCTTAATTATATCTCTCTATTTTAATCATTGAATAGCTCAAAGTAATGTGAAGACACATAAAAATGATAATATTTTATTGTCAGAGAAGCAGCTACAATCTGTGTATGTCTGCATGGAAGACAATAAGCTATCTTGATCTCCAAAAGGAAGCGAGGATTCATCAACCAAAGGTGGCAAAGGAAAGGCAGAAAATATCTGGTTCGGGACAGGGTTACAGCGGTAATGTTCTCAGCTGCAAGGTAAATAAAACGCTAATAATTAATAGAAAAATAAATAAACGCAGATACTAAAATAATTGAGTATGTTAGTCAATTATTGCAGAAAGTTTTTTATAATGGTGCGATAAAGTATAAAAGTAAGGTTATTTTTTAAGAACGTGAATTATTTAAAAATTACTAAGAGATTAAATAATTGGTACTAAAGGATTGTTTGCATTTTATGAGTTGAGATCCTAATTAGTTGAAGTTCCAAATGTGGCCGTGCTTTAAATCGTATCCCATGAACCCACTTCAGTTGGAGTCCATTTCAACACATCACCTACGTTCCAACCATGCCTCGCGCACGTTGATCTTGTGGAATGCTCACCTCTCACCACATTACGTACTCTCGTGGTACTGAACTTCTCTGCATCTCCTTTTCACGTATCATTTACCTCCCTTTTATCCACTGTCTTCAATTCACCAATCACGAGAAATCACTGTTGTGCACTCAAATTTCTTCAACTGTCTTCTATTTTTTGTGTTTTTACTTCAAAGAATATTATAAACTAGCGAATAATAGTTTGCTCTAAAGACGTGTGAACTTAGAAAATTCCTAAGTACAGTTTGTGTGCAAAAGGAAGAGTTCCGAGTATGCTAGCTTTATCATACTAACGGTTAGTAGATACTTTAATAGAAAATAGTCGGGTATTTCTTTATTTAATAAGTAGTTGAGTATCCGCAAATTCACTCACTTGACTATTGAGATTATTCTTAAAATACAGTGAAGGAATCCTGTATTACTGAAATACAAAGAATATTCTTAAAACTTGAGTTCCAGTATCTAAGACCATTTGCTTCCTCCTCCCGACTTAGTAGAAATAAACAATTTTGATCTCTTTGTATGACTAAAGAAAAGAAAAATTCATTTAAAATCTTTTTACGGAAATGTGTGTAAATTAATAAATATCCATCAATTAAAATGCCCGACATTATAAAAAACAAATCAGCAGGGAAAATGGTGATAAGAATAAAAATAAAATTTAAAAAACGAATATCAAATTCACTACTTAACTCAAAAACATGTATTCTGAATAGCATATTTTGTATTTCAATACCAACAGTCAAAGAAAATTTTAATAACTAATTGTGCTTTAAATCCGGTATACGGTTGAACTAATGAACAATATTTCATTGAAAAATGAAGAAACAATAATAATAATAATAATAATAATAATAATAATAATAATAATATAACAGAACATGAACTTATTTATTACACATGCAATCCATAAAGCAAGATGGATAGTGATATGTTGCTTTAATATAGTATTATGTGATGTAGATACTACAGTCTGATTTTGATATATTTAAAAATTATATCAAGACACGTAATACATTCTAAGAAAAAAAAACTTTTGGATATTTTTTATTAAATCTCTTCAAACTATCTCCGAATTGAAACTTATCATTCGGGAATTGTTCTATATAATTGCCTCCCAAAATTTATAAAAGATATTATTAAATTGAATCTCTTCAAAGCCAAGGTAAAATGCGACCTATTACATCGATGCAAAATAATTTATTGATTCTACTAAAAGTTAAATTCGTCTTGTACTTTATCAAGCCATTATTGTAGTACTTCCAAAATAACTGATAACAATTCAGAAACTATTTTCTTGCATGCTTATGTCTTATTATTCACATAAGTATATTTGATATGTATTCAACCTTGGCACGGTTGTGTGCATTAATTCTGTAGCCCCATCTTGGCCCTGGTTTTCCACCGGTTTTCCTTCGGTTAGAGGCGAATTCTTTATACGGGCTCTGAAGCCTCTTGCCTAAGGGCGTCGTTTATTGAAATAATACGAGTAAATCTCTAATTCAAATATTTTAATTTTGCAATTTATAAGCAATATTTTCCGAATGATCTAATGTTTAATAATAATGCGTTCTTCTGAAATAATATTTTTATTTTATTAAATAAAAATTTGTTGGTATTCTACTATTATTATTATAACATGTACCGAACTATTTTTATTCTTAACTTAAGTGTGCTGAAATGTTAAATCCACCTTCGCCTTAGAGCCCTTGATCAGAATTGATAAAATGCTTACTTCCGGAGAGTAAATTAGTTGATTGTTTCCATGTGGTCTTATGCAGATTGAACTGCTTCTTTTAACAAAAAATTTATAATTTATTATTATTATAAATTGCAATTACATGCGGTACTTCACGCTAGGTTTACGTATGAGCAACGCAACTTTCAAAATGAGAATTAGGAATAGAGGAAAATCTTACTACCATCAACAGTGCTCTAGTTTTCTCCGACTCTCTGTGTGTTATTAACGAGCAATACATTCGAAACGCATCACTCACTCCACACATGCACGCGTAATGTATTCCCATGAGTCGCATCTCAATAAGCCAAGGTGTGTGTGTGTGTGTGAGGGAGAGAGAGGTCAAACGTGTCAGGTTAAATGGTCTCTGCGTTGTTCCATTGCAGTAATGAATGGAACCTAACTATCGTCATCATCGTCTCTCACGAGACGTACTCTCTAGAGAGATTCTCTATCTTCAGTTCTGCCACTGCTCGTTTCATCCTACATCCTTTCACACATATATTTATTAAAAATGTATGACCGATATTCTGTGTTGGTAACATCATTACAGTATTTTATTCTCTGTTTTCTCAAACTTCATTTCTAACCGATTCTGCACATTCACCAGTTAATCAATTACAGAATCTTATCAACCTTATTACTACGACAAAGGACCCCACTCGCCGCTCCGGCTCATCTCAAACATTGCTAGATCAAATTATAGTCAACAATGGAATCTCGTATCTCTCTGAAGTGTTTATCGCCGGATACAGTGATCACCTTGCTCAAGTATTGACTATCAATAATAGACTAAAACCACTTAAAATCCTTCACAAATTTACAAGAGAGTTTAATGATATAAATAAATCTATATTTATAAATTATTTGCGTGAAGAAACATGGAAAGATGTTTACAATTGCAAAAACACCTACGACAAATTCAATGTACTTTTCTCAATATTCCTAAAACATTACAACTCTAGTTTTCCCATAAAACGCAAGTTAATTAACACAAAAAAATACAATAGATGGATCACCCAAGGGATAAGAATTTCTTCAAAAAACAAACGCCGTTTATATTATCTTTCAAAACGCTATAACCAACCACCCGAATTCCATAATTATTTTCGTAAATATAAGACTATTCTCCGAAAAGTAGTCTATGCAGCTAAAGTTATGGAAAACGACAGGCATATACTAAAATCGAACAACCGGATGAAAGCCATGTGGAATATTGTTAACAATTACACGTCAACTTCTGAAAATCGCGAAGAAAATGTTTCTTTACTAAACGATGGCAAGATCGTGTCAAATCCTCAGGACATCGCAAGTTTGTTTAATTCTCACTTCTCAGAAGTTGGTAAAATAACGAACTCAGTATATCAAAATCAATATCCTCCAATTATATCCACCCACGTACCCAATTCTATGGTCACTTCTGAAACTAACGCCAGTGAAATCATGGGAATCATCAACTCCTTAAAAAGCAAATTTTCAACAGGCATAGATGACATACCCGAGTTTATTGTTAAATTTTCGTCCCACACTATATTAAATCCACTCATAAATGTTTTTAATAGTTCTTTATAGGAAGGGGTGTTTCCCAACATATTTAAGAGAGCTAAAGTAAAACCTTTACACAAGAAAGGAAACAAACTTAATATTGGAAATTACCGACCAATATCTCTACTACCCACTTTCTCAAAAATCCTAGAAAAATTGTTCTATAAGCGTCTTCTAGATTTTTTATCAAAAAATAACATTCTCTCTGACGATCAACACGGTTTTAGGAAATCGTTTTCCACTACAAGCGCCATATTTTCCTTCTAAAACGAAGTTACCACATCTCTTGACCGTGGAGAAAATCCTCAGGGTGTTTTCCTTGATTTATCCAAAGCATTCGATGTCTTGGATCACGGAATTCTCCTTTCCAAATTGCATTCTTTAGGCATTCGTGGACTTCCACATCAATGGCTAACTTCTTATTTAAAGGATAGATATCAACAGGTAGAAATATCCTATACTAAAAATAAAATACTTCAGCGTTGTCTTTCAGAAACAAAGACACTTACTTGCGGAGTACCCCAAGGATTAATTCTCGGCCCTATACTCTTTTTATTGTACGTGAACGATATGTCATCATCCACATCAGATTGCAAAATGCTTCTTTTTGCTGATGACACTAATTTACTATATAAACACGCCAATGCTCAAAAAGTTTTGTCTAACATTTCGACTTGGTTCCATGCAAATTGTCACATTGTAAACACTGACAAAACAGTGTCTATGTCATTTCACAATAGTAATACAAAATCTTTACCCCATGTTTCTCTTTCTTTTAACGGAACACAATTAAAAACTGTTACAAATACAAAATTCTTAGGTCTCCATATTCAAGACAACCTCAAATAGAATTGTCATGTTAACAATCTTAATTCTCAATTAAGCAAATTGTGTTACACATTCCGAATCTTAGTTAACGTAGTTAGTCCACGTATTTCCCGTTGCGTATATTTTGCAAACGTGTACTCCCATTTATGTTACGGCATTACCTTCTGGGGTAATTCCGGTCAGAGTATTCAAACTTTCAGAATTCAGAAGAGGATAGTTCGGATAATTTGTAATTCTCACCCCCGAAACTCTTGTAAACATTTATTCAAGGAATTAAATATAATAACACTTCCCTGCATTTATATTTATGAAACGGTCGTGTTTGTTAAGACCGAATTACTGAAGTGCCACCCTTGTTTATACGAAACATTCTCGTTCACGAACACTATACACGCAATAGTAGTAATATTCATCGCCCTAGAGTGTCAACCACTCTTTGCCAAAAGGGACCATATCATTCGGGAATCGTTCTATATAATTCCCTGCCCAAGAATATAAAAGATATTATGAAATTGAATATCTTCAAATCCGCGGTTAAAAACTACCTCCTGCACCAGTGCTTCTACACTGTAAAAGAATTTATTGATTTTAATAAAAGTTAAATTCTTCTTGTACTTTATCACGCCATTGCTGTAGAACTTTTTAAATAACTTATAACAATTTCAAAAACTACTTTCTTGCATGATTGTGTTGGTTTATGGCTCATATTAATTTAGTTTTATGTGTACTCAACTTTGGCACGGTTGTGTACATAAATTCTGTAGCCCCATCCTGGCCCGGGTTTTTCTCCGTTTTTCCTTCGGGTAGAGGCAATTTTCATATACAGGTTCTCTAGACTTTGTTTAGGGGCGTATTTATTGTAACAATACATCGTTAATTTAGTGTTATTTCAATTCTTATGATTTTTAAACACTATACTCAGAATAATCTATAGTACGATAATAATTTGTACATCTAAATTTTTTCCGTTAAATTACAAACATATTGACATTCTATTAGTATTATAACTTGCAGCTAACTTTTCATCTTATCTAGGAATTTTTGCTGAAATTTTTGAATCCTCCTCTGCCTCAGAGCCCTTGATCGGAATTGATGGGATGGTCCCTTGCTTGCTTCCGGAGAGTAAATTAGTTTATTGTCCTCCACGTGGTCATACGCAGTTTGTACTGTTTTTGACAATAAATTTATTAATCACTGAGTATTAATCCATTTTTATTCCATTAATATTTGCTTTAGTTTCCCTCACTCCTTTTCATACTCTTCTTTTGTCATTGCTTCATACTTCTATTCGAGTATTAGACAATCTCAGTTCCTCATATTACATGCATAATTTGCTAATTCCTTTTCGTTTTTTTCACTTGACACTTTGCACCAATCCATTTTTTTCCGTATTCTACTCTAAATGAAGGTATCCAGGGTCTACCATCTTCTCTTCAAACAATTCATCCTCTTCATTTTCTAGAAGAAATAATTGCAAGCAATTTTGAATATCTGCTTTTTATGTCGTCAGATTGTATGATTGTTTTATTATTTATTTCTTTAATTGTTTCTTACGACAATCCTTACGTTTCATGAGTAAATAAGTAACGACCCCTTCTTATCAGTCAATATATTTTTTTTTATTCGGTGGAAAAACAACATCACTGAGTAAGAACAAGAACAATACAACACTAAAAACTTTTTTTAAAATCTCGTCGTTTTGGTTTAATCATCAAGTGAAACACATTTGCGAGTGAAAGCTCAAGTCTAACTAAAAATGGATCGACGGTAAAGAAACGTCAACGGACGTTCCAGGTGTTATGGAGAGGGGGGATATGCATTGAAGTAGTAAACAACTTATTGGGAGTCATAGAACATAAAAACGATAAATTCTTTTCTTTAAATGAGGAAATTATTTTATGTCCTTTTCTAGAACAATTTCCTTTAGGTTCCGTATCATTCCACTTTCAATACAATATTTGTGGACTTCCAGTAAATTTTATTCTCTTCATCTAGATTCTAATTCGCTACCTCTTAAATAAAAATCCTACCCTTCGTTCCATTTTCCGCACCCATTACTTTTAATTGAATATTCTTTCCGACTGCGTTATTCTCTATTATTATTTATTAAATTTTCAATATTTTCTTCCGGGTCTCACTTTGTATGTTCAGTTACTGTATTTTCTCCCTTATGATACTATTGACGCTTGAGTATTAGCTAAAGAAAGAAGTTCATAAGATGCGGATAGTTTGTAACCGGTCTTCAAGGTGACGTGTATAACGGCTCAATAAATGTCGATGAAGTCCCTAGACGAGACCCACTGATTGGTACTCTCATGTTATTGTGGATGCTAAATCTCTTCCTCGGCCCATGATCTTTCTTTATTCCGATTCCTCGTACTCTTCCTTTGTCTCTTTGGTTCGTCTTTCTTGTCTCGTTTCCACGACGAGAGGGTCACCTTCTCCTTCTTCACGAAACTCCTGATTCACGCGCGTCACAAACGCGTTGAGAAAGCCCGCTTTCGACGGTAGCGCGGCCACAACGCGGAGGGATGGCGTTGAACCACGATCGCGGTGACGTGGCGACGTGGCTGTTCATGAAGACTGGGTGTAAGGGTTGAGGACAGAGTCTAGGAGTGTCAACGAGGGGAAGGGAGGATAGATGACGAACCGGAAGGAGAAAACAAGGCGAGAAACGTTGCTGAGATTATTTGTAAAGAAAGTGTTGACTTACCATTGAATATTTTTAGACGAGAGAATTGTATGGAAAGAGTGACTTAGGTGCCCGTCGAACTATTCTTTTTCCTCTCGTCCGTTTCTGTCTTTAAAAACTCTCAGGAAAACTCGCGAGTAAAAATGACCTCTTATATTCTCACCTAATCCACACGGCAATGAATCAATACCTTCACTTTTACACTACGCATTCCTGGTGTAGACAACGAACAACGACTTTAGAAATAAAAAAATTAGCCGCAATTTCACTTTCATCACATATAGAGCTGTAGTATAACACTTATGAGAATATACGTGCAAGTGGTATCTGCAAGAGGAGGAAGGTGAAATTTTGGACATCCCGTTTCCTGAAGGATGGTGCACTTTTCTTAAGGCTGAACGCTGAAGTCATTCATGACCTTCAATCTTCGTTAAAGTCATAAACGTGGTTAAGAACGAAAGTGAACCAAACTCGATAGATCGGATCTACGTCACTGAAAATACATCAGGAAATCCATATTACTCAAAAAGGAATAATAGATCTAGAAAATAGGTGTTGAAAGGGTTATTCTTAGTAGTTTGTAATCTGTAATAACTAGGACCAAAAGAAAATAAATAATTATTTATTCAATAGTAATACGCTATAAACAACACGAATAACTATACTATGTTTCATTAACAATGTACGATGTGAATTGACCGTAAGGTCCTGTCCCAAAAGATCTTCCCACTCCTGAATAAGATATCCTTGTACACGTATGCGGACTTTAATACATTTGATCCGATTCATTCGTGGAAAAGACGCGTGATAACTGCGGCGAGATGAAAATGTCTACCAG
>NNCF01128885.1:59130-132458 GCA_002313205.1 Laupala kohalensis | reverse complement strand
GGGGGGGGGGGGTTAAGGGGGATATATCAATATTAATAAAATTAATAATACCGTGATAAAAGGTTAATAAATAGTTGTTATTAATAATTCCAGATTATTAATTGTTAATTATTTATTGGATGCATTTTATTTAAAGGTAGTATTTATAAAATTTGTGCTGTAAAACCGTAATTTTTCAACAAAAATGCTCCCCGGTTAACCCCCCTCTTTGATTACGGTCTAGATCCGCATCTGCGCGCTCTAAGCTCTAATCAGGCACTGATAGCAGAGGGGTTGATCTCTTTGGTATTTCGCAGTGGAGGATGTACCGGGTTTGGGTCTCTGCTCCTCAACATTTGCACAAGATCGTAGTTATCAAATACGGACATACGTGAGCATGTGTTCGCGGAAAATCTGAAGACAGAAATGAGAACAGCGACGATAAGTAGACCGTCCATTTAACGCTCGAATGTACGCGATGGCAGTAGCTTTGACTACATAATACGCCTTGCCTCACTGAGAAACCAAAGACAGTGTCGATAGATTCGACGAACAGTGAGAGGGAGCGCAAGCGATGCATAAGCGGAGCCAAACGCCCGAGATGTAAACCACGGTCCGTTAGATGACACGATGATGTTGGTACAGTTAATGGCTTTGTGTCGATACAAAGGTGATGCGTCTGAAGGGAGAAACTGATCGGGGAGAAGGAGAGTGTTGAAGGATCATATCACAGTGATCCGGTCCCTCAATACATCTCTGATTGCGAGGGCGACGAGGTGGCATCAAATGGAGCTCATGCGACATGTGATCATTTGTGAGAAAAGTGCTTTCAAACGTAAGGGTGCGAATATGCTAACGTACTGCAAGTTATCTTAGTTTATATTGAAGGAACCGGTGGAGATGGATGACTATTTCTACGGATGAACACATAATTATTCATTACTATTACACAATATATGTCACTCATTTCATTTCTTTCATCTGGAGCGGATGACACGAATTGACTCTTACACTCCTCTTGATTGTGAAATTTTCGATGTTTTAAGTACCCTTCTGTATTTTATCTCTCGAGCGAGTTTTTTTATCCCGACATAATAATGAGCCTAATGTGAGTTAAATCTCAGGTTTAAATCTTTTTCTCATAGGCATTAAGTCTACCAGTTATGTGCCACAAAGACTATTATACAAGATATTTCTTGATGAAAGAGAAGATATTGAAATAGAAGAATCGTGATCAGTGACCCATTGAATGAGTTCTACTCTCCCATTCGACCAAAGAGGAAGGGGCACTATCAATGATTTCGGATCGAGACCGAACTGCGAAAATTCGTCCCAATGGATACTCAATCCCGCAACCCTCTGAACATGAAAGTACGAGTTAAGCACTGGGTTTTCCACTATACATCATCACCTTTAATAGTGTTGGGTTGTTAGTACTACAACCGCAGATCGCAACTTGCGCCAGAGTTGACTCGAGCGGTGCGGCACCGGACACGGATCCCAGGAGCTGAGTGGTGACTTTGTGGCTGTGTAGGTGGTAGTGGTCGCCAAAGCAGCGATGGTTGCATGCACTGGTGGGGGTATTGGCATGGCAACAGCTGCTGCCACTGTTTTAACTACACAATGAGAGTTGCAATATTTGCCAGAGAAAATACTGGTGGTGGATGCTGTCGACCGTTGGGTTTTATGAGGTTACGAAGACCAACAGGAAATCTCGTCATTCAATACGATTTATTCATATTGAAAACTAACCCTGGTATTGTAACCTGAGTATTGTAGAGGTGCTGAGTTATGTTGTACACGTGTACTCATAAAAATAAAACACTAATAAATGTTACAAGCTAATGGAAGATTTAAGACTTGTAATGTCGAAGAATGAAGACATGACGTACACGACAGAAATGAGGATACAGTTGATAAACTATAAGGTTTATAATATTACCTGTATTTTTATTGTCGCTAAAAACTTTGTATCGGATGTATAGCAGCTATCACCACAAGCGTACACTACATATCGAGGAAAGTTTTGGCTAGTCTTCCTCCATACACAGTGTGTGCTACTGATGATGGCTGCTATGCAACCTGCTTCTTAGTATCAATAAAAACACAGGTCACCATACAACGCCTTATAATTTATGATTCCTTGATACTATTGCCAACATCCCACCATCCCACCATTTCCAAGAAGAAAAAGTTGTTAGTAACTAAGAAATATTTTGTGACATAAGGTATCGTATTAAATCAGTTTAATTAAAAACAGTTTAATTAAATTAATTTCCTCAATAAGGTATAAATGAACTAAAACTCAAAGTTTTCAATTATAAAAAATATAACGACAGTTAAAATATTAGAAATAATATCTTGAAATTCATAAACGTGAGTAATTATAATTATACGGTGTTTATCAAAGACTTTTCTTTAAACAATTATTAATGGAAAGTAAGNTAAGAGACAGGTAACGAACATGTAATTTATTTTCTCAACGAGTAGAGAAGAAGATAAATAGCGATGGGAAGAAAGTAAGGTAGTGGAGGAGATGCTGTTGAAGTTGGTGTCATTCGATGAGGTGGTTGGAGTGGAAGGCAAGGGGGACGATCACCAGAGCGCGTCCGATACGACCTCATATCGACGCGAGCAACAATTTCCGCCAGGAAATTCCAACAAGCGACTAATGCAGGTCCGCGCTCTCTTTGATATGCTAATGTGGCTTGCGGCGCATCGGGGGACTGGTGAGTTCAGGAAAGAGAGAGTTGTGGAAGATTGTGTGATGCTAGAGCAAAATGATCGTGTAAGTTCGTGCTGGTCAATAAACGTAGGTCGTTTAATATGCCTCTCAGATATGTGTCAAAATTATTTTTATTTGATTGAAATTGTTGTCGCAAACAACTGATTTTACGCTGGGTTGTCGGAGTAATAGAAATTCAACAACTGCTGACACGGCAAAAATCCTATTTACGACAGCGTCGCAAATGCGCAGAGTGCTTACTTCTGTGAGTGTAAATTTTTCTATTGGAAAATAATAACACCTCCTCAGAAAAATTGATTGCCTTCTTCTGTGATCTGTTACGAGAGTATTCTTCTAACTAAATTGACTAGGAAATTCACCAATTATATTTACAAGTGACTTTGAAAATTTCACTTCCACTGTGTTCGCATTAATATGGCAGAACAGAGTGAAAATTTGTGAAAAGTTTAAATAACTTGAAATGGCACCTCCACACAGAAAGTTCATTACTGAGGGTTCATTGTTTTAACTAGGTTTCATCACTGTTGCGTTGATTCAAAATCCACATTACTGCCTCCAATGATGTTCTAAAAAACGGATTGTGAATTGAAAACTCAACAGAAGACAGAAATTGCGAAGAAACATCCAAAATGCCCTTATCGTTTCCTTACATGTCGTAAGAAATAGAGGAGAATTTTTTGTATCAAAAAAATTGCTAGGGCTGTCTCGCATAGTTAGTGTGAACGTGAGATCTAAGGACGAGAAATCTAAAGGATTCTCCAGAAGCCAAACACATACCTCGGAGACACGACGGTCTCTGGACGACATCCACTCGTAAGCTCCACATCTGCTATTTCCCTTCCTCTCTGGTATCCCTCGGCAACTCTTTCACATCATCGCAACATCTTTATGGCACTGATATTACATTCCCTGCTTTAAAATTGAACTTCTGTCTCTGACTTGTCTTTTTATAACCCACCTCTCGTCTCCAGTCCAGAACCATTTTACCTTTTTTCTCGGGAGGAAGGGGTCAGGTTTTTTTGTCCCACGGAGAGTAATGAAGAATTTAAATCCTCTTATTCGAATTTTTCTTTACTCAAAGAAATTTATGACTGTTGAAGTTACGAAAATTGATTTAAAAAATTTATCTACAATATACTTATAGACTGATCTTAGACCTTCGATTAGAGTATCAATTCAGTATGTCCAATGTATTTTGTGTTGCATTGAAGAAACAAGGAATTATGTGTTACGTCCTTCCGTGAGAAGCTCTCGTATCTTCACTGAGAACTATTCCGTTTTCTACCCCTCGACACTGTGCTCTCTCCGATACCGACGTCCGCATGAAATGATAACACTTAGCACGATCGCTTTTTTTGTGTGTCCAAGCAAAAAATGACTGCTAGTCGAGAAGTTTCCATTGCAGAGTAGGCGGGACATGGTAGGGGTTGACAGAGTGGGGGTGAGCTCCGCTGGGAAAGGAAAGTAGAAAACGGGGAAATGGAACAATGTGAGACGGCAGTAGGAAGCGGGATTAGCGAAGGGAGGCTAGGAATGGGTAGAGGAAAGGCATAGTGCATTGCGAAGACACACGTGACGGCGCGCAGACATGACAAGAGGACAGCAGTGACGCGAGGTTGCTTTTAGGGGAGAAAGGAATGTGCAGGGGAAGGGAGTTGTGGTTGGGGTTGTTGAGATGAGAGGGGAGGGGAAGAGTGCGAGGAAAAAGGAGTTGCGCTGCGGATTCTTCTGTCATCGGCAACAACATGGAGGACCACAAGGGTCAGTAATAAGCGGTGTTTCTGACTACAGGGAATGGACTGTGTCAATCAAGAGGNAGAGGACAGCAGTGACGCGAGGTTGCTTTTAGGGGAGAAAGGAATGTGCAGGGGAAGGGAGTTGTGGTTGGGGTTGTTGAGATGAGAGGGGAGGGGAAGAGTGCGAGGAAAAAGGAGTTGCGCTGCGGATTCTTCTGTCATCGGCAACAACATGGAGGACCACAAGGGTCAGTAATAAGCTTTCTGACTACAGGGAATGGACTGTGTCAATCAAGAGGAGAAGGGGAGATGAGGAGGGCGGTTCAAAACAAGTACAAAAGACAAGACGTTAGAGTTCTACGGATATTACCAAGGTCCCTGTAGTCATTGGGAATAGCACGGAGTACCGCAAAGATAGGGTTCAGGGCAGTATTAGTGACCAGGGAAGATGCTCAGGACAGGGCAATGAGAGCGATCCTTGGAAGCATATAGGGGGAGAAAGGTGGAGAAATGAGCGGGTGGCAAACAGCTGCGCGAGTGAGAAGAGACAACGAAGAGAATCGACGATGTTGAGGACATTGCGGGGAACCTCGTCCAGAAACAACGGCGCGTGGCTGTAGCCTCTGAGGGAACGGATCAAGGGGAGAGTATCAGGATAACACCACACAGCGAGGGGACGCCGCGATGCGTGGGTGGATACGCATAGGGGTTGGCGGGGAGGACCATGGAGTGGCGCAACGCAGTGGGCAGTAATTGGAATGAACACCGTCCCCATTAAGGGGAGGCGCGCGTCATGGTGCGACCACCGCAAACTTCCCTTCCATCCTTATTCCCTTTCCCTTGCCCAGCGTCCTTCTCTTTCTCTATTCCTCGTCTTTCGTTCCAATGAGATAGGAAGCCGAGCGCCCATCCCGCAATTACTGCAACACGGAAAAAGTCTCGAAATGAGGAAATTAAGGGAAGCAGAGACGGAGTCTTAAGAATATCATCAGATTAAATTTCACGCAAAGAAATTTTAAAAATTTAGAGTTTGCGCTGTACGTTTTACGTAAATCAGAATTTGATATGAATTTCAAAAAAATATATTCGCCTATTTTTATACAATTCAGGGTCAAAAGTAAATTTCCGTTTATTGTTTTCTTGAATTCTTCTCTTCGACAGAGCGTATTCAGTTCACATCCTGAGAGAAATGTGTTCGTAGGAATTGTTGACCGTTTACAATTGTCAAGCTTCATGAAGAAATTCTAAGTCTTTCCGATGTTAATTAAGTGTGCAATGCACCCAAACTTCTCCAAACAACATTGAAGCGAGCCAATGATAATGTATTAAAATATAATAATATAAATTATACAACTCCGAGGAAGGATATTGGTCAGCTTTATATATTACGAAAATGAGTGACTCATTTAACGAAAGGACATTTCTAACCTACTGTGTTATTGCAGGTGATGCACGATCGATTTCTTATAACACCTGCTAATATTTAACTGTTTGTTTTCGATAACTTGTCGTCTAAATAACTCATATATTATTTAACCAAATAGTATGAAAAACAAGGATTTCATAGGATATGCTACGTCATCATAGATTTAATATTTTGAATGCCTACATTAATCTGATTAATAAGCGGTTTTGTTCTGATAGATTAATGATATGGGGATACAATGAGTGTTGGAAATTTTGAGAACATGCTACTTTCGTATTGCAGTGACTCAGAACGAAAGTATTTTATCATGTCCCAATTTTACGAGTAAAGAGTTACATAGTTATGAAATGAATATTTTCTATTTTCCGCTACATCTCACATACTGACTGATATACCAACTTTTTGTACATGTCATTAGTTTAAATACGATGATAAATTTAATTTTAATTTGAACATTCTGAATCTAAAAATCATATTCTGGGCATTACAGTAATTCTCTATGAAATGCGTGAAAATTAGTAAAAATAATTCACAAGTTTTATTGTTCACGCTATACCCACATATACTTATTCTGGGTATTCTGGCACTCAGAATTTATGACAGAGAGGGAATATCGTGTCATTTCTATCTAGGGGTTTTTTTTTAACTTTTTTCAATAACAGGATTTACAATATTATATTTTTGAATTTCACGGATTCCGTACAGTATTTAGCTTAATATTTCACAATGCACTTATGAACAGGTAAAGCTTCCAGAAGGAAAATAAAAGATGAATAGAAATCTTAAATTTTTTTGTTTGACACGAGTGCTACGTATTTTGGTTCCACAATGGAGTGAACACAATATAACAGTGATTGTAGAAAGAATTCCATAATAGAAACATTCACGTGGATGTTCAGATACGTAATATACAAGTAATAATAGTTTATAAGAAATTATTGTCAATAGTATGTACAAATAAAAGTATATAAATTAATTTGCAACATGTATAAAGAAAAGAAAATTGGCAATGGTAAAATCTCTAATCAATCGATCAATACATCAGACATCTTACTTTCAAAACTTTCTACTTGAGTATTTCGTTATTTTTTTGTGAGAATTATTTTGTTTCATCATTTTTACATCAAAAATCGATTATGAAATTAAAATATATTATCAAGTTATTAAAAACTTGTCTTAAATTTCGTGTTCACTATCACAACTGTATCGCCATATTCATTACATGTCGTCCATGTTAAACGTTGTATCTCTAATCAATTTGTAAAACATACCATCCTCTCTTTTCATTCAACGTCGCGTACGGGAAATCGTCGGGAGCTGAGTCTACTTGCTCACCTTTGTGTAAGCAACTCTGTTTACCTTCAATATCGAAGGTAAACTAAACGTAGCAGTATCTGCAGTCCTTCATCCCCTCCCCTCCCCGCCATTGCGTCATTAGTAAAGACCCCCAGCTATGTGCTCCATAGATTGCTATCCTTTTATCATATTAGTCCTGTGGACTAGACCATGAGGCTTTCTACGATAAAATAAAACTACTTTATAAATTTATCCAGAAGGTTCTAACGAAATATTCCAAACATAGAGATATTTTCTCTAGCGATTTTGATGAAGTTCAAACAACACAGTATTCGCGGGGCTATCGTTCTAAAATTGAACATAGTGAGTTATTGGGCACACAGATCATTCGGGACGCATCCCTTCTTTATTTCTGGTGTTACAGGTCACAGTAGAACGCCAAATTGGAAGGTGAAAGAACTTGGGAAGTTAAGCAAATGAATTGTTAAAAACGTACGACCTTGTATGGACGAATAATATTTTTATTTTTCGTTAAGAAGTCATTATGTTTCGACGTGAATTTACGCCGTCGTCAGGTGATCAAGTAATAACAAATTATAACAATAAACATAACAACAGAACAAAGGAACATGGTATAAACAGAAATATAAACAGAAATATAAACACAAAATATGTTTACAGAAAAGCAGAAACACAAACATGTTATAATATTGTATTGAATAAACCAGATAGTATTTCAGTGTCTGTGCATAAATACAAACTCCCGTGTGTATTTTTTATACGTATCAATTCTCACACACGTTAGTAATAATTAACTTCTTTGTCAAAAATTAATGTATATTCACAATCCACCAAGTGATCATTATTAATGCAATATTATTCGTCCAAGGACGGTCGCAAGTTTTTAACAAGTTATTTAAGTAGATTACGTAATGGACGTTAGTAGTAGTAGAATTAAGGAAATGAAGTATATAACAGTATTATCACCTGTTAAAGAAGCAAATCACGACGATTAATGTAATTAACGATAAAATGTAGACCCGTATTTTGTGTGGGGTTGAGATGTGTGTTGAATAGTATCTGGGTGGCCGAACGTCACTGGAATCGAAATTGGGTATATCTCTCATTCAGCAATTTAGTGACTTTTCAGAATCATCTATACCTCTCACAAATAATGACGCCCTGGGTGAGCCTTAAAATGGATTCACTTAATTGATCGGCCATTGAAACAAGAAAATGCTGTGATAAGCATAGCAGTTGTTTAATTGGTTCCGTCTATCCTCAGCAAATTGAATACTTATTCCCGTTATACGTCTGACCTGCAGCCAATTTTTTTTCTTACTTTACGAAAGTAGGATGGGTTTATTGATTGCCTTATACCACAAACGCTTCACTGATATTTTTTCAGATTGCTTCATAGAGTCATTTTTTTAGAAAACGTATTATTCTTAAATCATAGAAGGCTAAAATTTACAAAGGTTACTGGAAGATAAATACAATTTTGCTAACACCTCTTTTCAAGAATTCGTAATGTTGGAATAATTTAGCAAACAATGATATTGTAGTAAGTGACAAACAGAAATACTTGTTTATTGTAGGAGTGATATCCCATCCAGGTCCGGGATTTTCTTCAATTTTCCTTCCGGTAGAGGCGGATTTTTTACACAGGCTCCGTAGGCTCTGGTCTAGGGACGGTGTCCGTTGAAACAATAAATCTCGAATTTACTTTTATTCTTGATAACTTTCGGACAGATGAAAATAGCGACGATCCGGGAATAGAACCCGGAACCCCTGGGTTGAAATAGTGTATGTGGAAGGTAAACGGGTGATGTAGTGGTTAACACCCCTGCGATCAAAGCAGGAGTCCCGGGTTCGTTTCCCGGCTCGTCGCCATTTTCGTCTGACCAAAAGTTATCACATATCTTTTCCACGTGTAGGATACACGGACAAAATATACGCATACTTTTATTCTTGTCTTAGAAGTGAGCTGAAATGATAAATCCACCTCTGCCTTAGGATCCTTAGTCAGAATTGTTGGGATTCCTTGCTTTAATTAATTCACAGTCCTCAATGTGATCATACGCAGTTTGTATCTGCATTTTTGACAATAATTTTATTTATTTACAGTATGCTTAGCATACATTTTAATTCCATACAAGGAAGAACCTGCTGGGTCTGAAGAGATGTGTCTAATACATATTATAAAAAGTTATTAATCGAATGGAGATTGGTCTTTCATATGTTGATGAAAAAACAACAACATTAAAACGCATCACATTCCAAACATTGTACCCACAGGTGGAAATCAAACACGATCTCCTAACTTTACAAAGCACGCCACAAGAACTAGTCTCTATTACGAACAATGAAAAGTCTAAAGTAAAAAGTGAAATCCGTAATTAATTTGTAGTATTCATTAAAAGTAAAATAAAGAACGGGTGGATTTCGCGTATTGGAACGTCGGAAATTAATCTGATTGAAACACGGATTCGCGTATCCGGTTTTTATTATTTTATTCTCCGCTGTTCGGAATATGCGACCGCTTTCAAAGGGGTGTAATAAAATTGATAGCGAGAGCCGCCAGCAGGTGTTGCGATAAAATGTCGCCTTTTGTGCGAATCCACGAGAAAACCAACAATAAAATGAATAAAATGAAATCCGCCATGTAGGTTGAGATAAAAAAGATCTGAAATGACATCGATTCATAGAGTATTCTCGTACAGTATTGTTATTTTTTGCATGCTAGAGAAAGAGGTGTTCTACGCCGTGTTTTCTGAATATGTATTTGAATTTTAAAAAGTGCGATGAAGGGAAGGTATTAAAAAAGTACGTATAAAATATCGGAATTGAACTCAATACAATGCAATAAATATGAATTGTTGTTAATGGAGACATTGCAGGACACGTATTTCCAATACTAGTTAGAATAGTATATCAGTGGAATATTACGAAGCAAAAAAATAGCACTATTGCTACCTTGATGCGTTTTAAAAACCTAACTCATCAATAATTGGCTTCAAACATAAAACTAGTGGTGCAAAACCATTGCACATACTTTCTCATATACGCTTCTCCGTCTGCAACATAGAGCGAAAAAATTCTATAGTGAAAGGATCATTTCTGACGTAGTCCTTCATCTTCCTGTGCTCTGTTCATGCTCAAAGTCGCTAGGTGATCTTATTACTATATTACATTTGAAATTTGAGAGTAAAATCAACATTCAGAATAATATTTCAAAACAAATAGCGACATATCAGTCTTATAAACAAAGTAAAAGTGTTGTGTAAATGTAATTTCGTCGTAGAGAGAAATTTATGTTTTTTCGTATTTACTATGCGTTTTCTGACCTCCTATGTATTTTATCATTATCATATCTTTCATTTCAGTTTACTAACAGTGTATTATACGCCTACTTGTCCCATTTACACTGCTAAATCTTGTTCAAGCTAAACAAATGCCTAAATGTAGCAGATAGAAATTATTTTACTGCGTCTATATCAAACTTTCAAGCGAAATACCGCTAATGCGGATGTAATGCGTACTAATTCTACTTTACGTACAGAACATTTAAGCAAAATCGTTGAACCAGTTTTTGAAAAAATATTCAAAAATGTACTTTGACCTTCATGCGAAGTGCTCTTTGTGTTCAAGTAAAAAGAAAATTGAAAGCACGTGCATATGTTAGAAGTAAATTCTACTATAAATACGAAAAAAGAAAAAAATATATTTTACCATTCGGTCAGGAGTGCTGAGCACAGACGGACGAACAGACGGACGGACGGACCGGACAGACGTCCTGTCAATTTTTCGGAATCAGGGGTCACCAAAACGGATATTTCCGCAAAAATCTCGTTTTCGAATTTTTTTCACGATTACAATACTTATATGAGAAAGTAAAAAACACAGATATTGTGCCAATCGTATTAAATTATCATATCACATCGTTTGAATAAATATGATAATTTGTATCACTCCAATTCAATTTACTTAAAAGACACAGGAGGTTTCATAGAATACGAAATGACCGTTCGCAATTGATACAAAAGGACGCGAAAAATGACCCATGAATATTTTTTATGAAAGTTGAATCACACCTTTGAAATTTGCGAAAAATGACATAGTTGAGCATTCATAAACTTAATAAGTCATCATGTTGCGAAAACAATAAGATCATAAAATACCAAACTAATGTATAATGTTATGATAATTGGATTACAGAAATCATTGTTCTATAATTCAATGTTCGGAAACAAAAGTCTCTGGTATAAATACTCTTATTATTTAGAGTTCGCGAGGTTGGATGATGTTTTTCGATATATGCTTAACACTTATCTGGTTTGGAGTTACGCTCATATAAAAATGCTTAAACATAATAGCTGTAAGGACTGCAAGGTGCGTTCCCGGTAAACCAAATTCTGACACAATAAAATCAGTTACGCCTTAATTGCAGATATAGTATTAAAATTATAATACGATTTTTAATATTTTGAAATATTATTATTATTATTCCGTTTAGGATCTCAGCTTTTTCTGCTGGTCGTCGTGAGGTACGGGTTACGCCAAGCACACTCTGGATAATCCAAAACTTTTCTGACTATTCTTGATGTGTTGAGCAAAACAGCTTTCTGAAGTTGTACATAAATGGCCTTACGCGATTTTAACATGCTAATACTACTGTGGAGGGAGATAGGGTTGACTCCTGTAGATGACATTACTACCGGTACTATGTACACTCTCTCCATGTTCCATATACTTTGTATTTCTGCTTTAAGGTCACTGTATTTCTGATATTTTTCCTGAATTGTTTTCTGAAGGTTTTGAGTGTTTGCTACAGCTATGTCTATCAAATAGGTTGTCTTTGTTACTTCATCTTTTAGCACTATGTCCGGTCTGTTGTTGCTGTTATTATTATTATTATTATTATTATTTGTAATAAAAATGTATGTTCTGTTAAAACAGGTACTTACTGCGAGCTTATAATCTAAGCTGGAAGATAAAATTAATCCAAAACTTTTAACTAAGGAATTTCCTTGTTATATAGCATGTTTGTAATACAACTGATTTCTACATTTCCGGTTGTACATTGCTAGTTATTGGCAATTTTCCATTTTAGTGTTTTGCATATGGCACCAGCTGCTGAAACTATGAAGGAAGCATTTATGAAGCATTATTATTAATATTATTATTATTAATATCATTGTCGTAACTCTCTCAACTTGCGTTGATTTTTCTCTCAGTCGTGGATTATAAAAAGAAGTTCTGCTGGAAGTAAGAATCAATTTCAGGTCGAAGAACTTTCTGGTAATTTGGGATGAGGACAGGAGGACGCTATGATGCAGTCTGCTTATTATATTGACACTGATTTTGAGTTTTTTAATGAAATCAACTAGGGGTTGGGGCACTGGTTCTTGGGTAGATAGAATGATAGGTACTAAGATTATTTCTTGAACATTCCAGAGTTATTTTTACTTCAAAGGCTAGACTTTGGTGTTTCGATATTTTGTCGCTCTTTGTTTTCCCAAGATTGTTGCAATTCACGACACCAAAATCGATGAGATTATTATTTTAAAGAATGGAGTAGCATCGTTCAGTGAGTAGAACTCTGAGCTGCTGTCCAGACTTTGATCCCCAGTGAGGTAAGGGAATTTTTTTTTTCAACGTCCAGACTCACTCGCAGGCATACTCAACCTGCTGTAAAATGAGTACCTTGTCTATCCCGGGGACAAACCGGCCAGAGCGAGATGCTGACCACATCTCCTCCTCATTGCGCCTAGGCCAAGAAATTGTTGAGCTTTACCCTCCGTAAACCACATTGAGACAGTAAACAACAGTTAATATAATAATAATTATCATCATCACAAATATATTCTGGTTTTAGACTGATTACTCTTTAACATACAACGGAAACTATTTCTGTTTTAATTACACATTCAGATAAAAATAATAAACATATTTCAAACAGTTTTAGTACTGGTACACGCGTTCCTTGTAGATAAGTAATCCGTAATAATGTGATAGAAATCTTTTGGAGACGACAGAAATGAAAAAGGAGAAGAAGAAGAAGACCTATCGCGCNATTTTACAGTATATTTCGTGGTATTTACTATGATACCAATAATGGTATATGTTTTAGGTTTCGCTTACTCACGACCAGACACGCGAGCATCTGTAACGAGGTTAGTGCATTTCCTAATTTGTGCAAAAGTCTGTGAACAAATATTAAGAAATTTGTATTGGTTTGTCGAAAAAAAATTTACTTTATGATTATTCCACTAAAATCCGAATTCATTTCAAAATGAAATTTTCATAACGTTTCGTTAGTTTCTCTTGCACAGTTCCAACCCTTTGGTAAAGACGGTAAAGCATTTACAGATAAATAAGAAGTATTGCAGTTTTAAATTTAACTTGTTTTCCCCATATTCTGTCCATGGAATTTCTCTCAATCCCTGCTTTAAGCTCCCTCTAAGCAATATAACAATTTATATCCTACAATAAAAAAATGAACTTATCGACATGTAAGAGTAGGGTGACCAATTCTTGCAAATTCCACAATTTGCTCGAAATCTTCCTCCAAAATCTTTCCAAATAAATGAATACTCATGTTCCGAATCAGCGTATTTATATCAGAAGTAATTACCTAAAAATAAATAAAATAATTAAAAATATTTCTGCCCATTGTAAATTTCTGCCAAGTAATTTGTAAGTTTGAAAAAAATATTACCAACAAAATCTGCAAATACATGAAAACCGTATTGGAAAATTTAATGCACTCATATATTTAAATCACAATACATTATTTCCTGAACAATAACTGACAATAGCAAGAATAGATAATTGTATATATGACCCCAATATTTCGTAAGAATTTCCAGTCATTAATTTATGAATAAATACTGAATGATTATATAAATATTTTCTGGTAAACAAAGGTAATATTCGTCAAATTGATAAACAATTCATACATTCTAAATATAAAAAAATATGACGACTTATATTTTGTAAATAAATGTAAGATCAGTCATAATTCTATTAGAATATTATCAGTATTTGAAAACAATACTAAAGACTTCCGTCGAATATGATTCAAGTATAATGAACCGTTATTGAGCAGTAACTCATTGATGCTGTAATATGCAGATACGAAAAATCATTAAGTGTATTATATATGTTAAAAATGAAATTTTAAACTTCCTTCATAATTACAAAGGGAAAATTAACACAATTAATCCATATCTCACAATTTTTTATGTAGACTTTTTTTATTTCAAATTTTTTTTCAACAAAAGGTCTATATCAAAGGCCAAAAGATAATTAGTATATTGGTAGATAGTTACGAACTTATTTCACAGACTGATTTACTAACTATTCAAGAAACGGAACAACGATTTGCCCCCACTGTAACCCATCATCAGTCAAGTAGTGAAAAAAAAAATATTCTAACGGTTTTACATCGGAAAAAGAGAAAGAGAGTTTACACAAATCACAGAATATGGAATACATGGATCATATACAAAATTAATAAAAAAGACGACAATAATACATAAAAATATTTACAATATGAGTACAGAGAATCCAAATTAATCATATAAAAACTAATAATATCTTCTATTAATACCCTAGAAATGAATCAATTTAATAATTTAAACAATTCTTAGTGGTCACTAAGGTTTTAAAAGAAAATGGCAGAAATGTAATTTGTCTCTTCGAGAAGTGGAGTATCAATTTACACCATAGTTTACGTATAACATGAAAGTTATGTAATATGACATACTTTCCAAACTTTACAAAAGGTGGAGAGAGACGAGACTTGCCAGTTATAGACCTCACACTATAAATCGAAAGAAGATAATTGATTCTTTTACGTGAAGTGTCGAGTTTTGTTTTGTGACAATAATTGATTGATGTGTAATATTGATATGCTCATTGAATGTCATGCAGTGATTCAATTCGTCGTAATTTTACTTCTCCTCTTTTTTACCAGGTTTTTAAAACATTTTTTTTCTATTTTTATATCTCTAATATTATAGTTCTTTAACTGTAAGTTCGGTAAAGCTTGCTGCATGTGATTCAACCCAAAGTGTAATTTTCTCTGTGTGTTAAATGACATGTTTTAATATTGTTTCACTGGAGGAAAATTATAAAGTAAAATGAATGGTCAAAGAAGAAATGTATTCTTTCATGAAATAGAGTTTCAAAAGCAAATTGCACCTCTCTCCTTACGTTGCTTCGTCTGTAATGCATTTACAATACCTGCAAACGTAAGGAAAAACCAGTTTATCATTATTAATTAATACCGTCTGTGGTCCGGATAATACAAAATCCGGAAACACACGGGGAAAGAATTAATAATACAATACACCATAGAGTGAACCTTTTCATGCATTCGAAAACTATTTATAAAACATTATATATAGAAAAATATACATAAGATAATTATTACATAACGCTGCCATTACGCAACGCTGTTTGTCAACTTACGTACGCTATCCCGGTCATTACAACAAAACCAATTCCGATCTCCAAATAATTAATTTGTTCCGTCCAATTTAATGATTATTCAAAAGAATAGAATATTAATATATGCAACAACAACAAAAGTAAACGACAGGACAGTAATGTAGAGCACGCAATCTACAAAATAGTGTATAAAAATTCATTTATATAATAAAACTCATCTGGGTAAATTAGGACTGGATAGATGAGAATACAAAATATGTACGTAAAAGTGATGTTGATAGACGAGGTTCTGCAGTATGTAACGTGCACACAAATTATAATTAAAATTGAAATTAACGTAAAAATAAAAAAACGCGCTCCAGAAGGCGCTGCCATTCGCGCTCACCTCGACGTGCAAGCCGCGCCGCCGCAGACGCATCCTCCACGCAGATGCACGCACTGCTCCTCCACCAGCGTGGGCTCAGCATCGCCGCGACGCCGTTGACAGCGGTGGTGGCGGCAGCGGCGACGGAGGTGGCGAGGCGACGGCGACTGCAGAGCGCGCCGCAGCGACGCCGCTGGCCACGCCGGATTGATCCCATCGGCGCGCGCGCCTTCGCTCTCCTCTGCGCGGTCTCGCGTCGGCGGGAATACGAATCAAGGCAACAATGGGGTCAGTCATCGCTGACCCCAAACAAGCAACAGTGTGCTCTTGTGTGTCCCATTCTTTAGCAATATCAACACGAACAAAGGCTACGGTATTATTCAATTTTATTATTCTTTAACGAGTACGAATTCAGCAGGACTGAAGCAATTTTCAGAGAACATGTACGTAATAAAGTGAACAATAAAACTCTTAATAACGCGTGATTAAACCATGGAAGAAGCACACAAGGGTGGAATTTGCGTGCTCGCGTCGTGTAAACAACCGAAGTTAAGTCGAAAATACAACGAAAATAAATTAACTTAGTCGATATATCTTACTGCGAATGGCTACCGTGCTAAATAAAAAAAAAGATAAGGAATTCAGAGCCTGAAGCAACAAGTTTCCTTTTGGAGAGAATCGCGAAATACGTGAAATTATTAAAAAGACTAACATTTTAAGAAGTGGAACCACAGATGAAATGGATTGAAGAGTGTTTATCTAACGAAGTAAAATTATTTTTCAAAATTAAATTCGCGGTCAATTCATAAAATAATTATTCAGATGTTACAAAAAAAATGGGAAATGGAATGGTTTGTTGATAAGAAAATATCATGAAATGGGTGAATAATTTGAATTATTTTAACCAAGTCGACATAAGTGCGTAATTCTGAATCGATAAGTTTGAAGCATATGATAAAACCCTATCTATTTTCTAAATTTGTACTATATACTAATACTATGGCAGCTCCCCACCCAAATAAAGCGTATGTCAGTAGCAGCGCAAAAATATCGTGATGGCGTGAAAGCTTTCATCGTGCAAGCATCTACTACAGAACCTTGCGGTCCCCCAGTGCTTGTCGTCGCCGCCTCCATCCCTTCTCGTCTGCCCGCCACCGCCGCCACCGAGGCGCCGACGCCGGCGGGCATGCAGCCGGGTTCCGGTTTGGCCAGGCGCCGCTCGGCAACTGCAGCGCGCACGCCGCTGGTGGCGCCCTCGCCCGCGACGGGGGCGGGTGACGAGGAGGAGTCGCTCCCGGAGAGAGGAGCGGGGTGTCCGGCTGCCGCCGCGCCGCTTCTGCGACTGTGCTGTGGCTACCCCTCCCTGCCAACGCCGCGCCCTGGTAGTGGCTGCGGGTGGATGCACCGAAGAATAAGACGAGTTTGAAAGGGGGAATATCACTTTGTTCCAAGAGCTGAACTCCAAAGCACTTGTATATCATAGGGTCATTACTTCAACAAATTGCATCAATGAGCCTACCATCGTTTCTCTGACAACGAGTTGATCAGATATAATAAAGAGAATTACAGTTCTTGTGATTTTTTTGTTCTTCTCAACTGTGTCTAGCATTCATTTTGGAATAAACAAATTACTTTCATTTAAAAAGTTGAATTACTCTCTTCAACTAATATTGTTTATTCAAATAGTTTAAGAAACCCCAATAAGTTAGGTCAAAAACCAACATTTCCATACAGATTTTAAATACAAAAACAAAATTCTTCATTATTTGGCGTTTCCATTCAGATTTGAAAAAAAGTTAAGTCAAGGAGATGGTATTTCATAATTCCCTTTCCCCCAACTCGATGCTAAGAAATATATCAAACATTTAAACAAGAAAAAGACTCAATAACCAATCCCAAATATTACTTCATGACCTTTCTTAATACCATGATCATTGTGGTATGATTTTTACTAAATATTACCCGTTTTTAATGGTAGAGAATGTGGGTTTTAACCCACGTATAAATTATTTTCTTCATTCCATCGCATTACTAACTCCATCATTCATAATCGATGTAATATCGGTGAGATTCATCAATCGCATGCGACACTAAACCGATAACAATACATCACGCACGGATTAAACGAGCTATAATTGAGTTTATGTATATTTTTTATCATTTCCTTGAGAACATCTCTAACGATTTCGATAAAATTCATAGAATACTGCTGTTTTGGGCATAGGCGTAACTGGGGTGAGCCCGGTACCTAGACAACGTGGATATACGGATCTTTTTTATCTGCATCCGAGCAAATTCCGTTTAGACGTCCCATCCAGTCTGAATTTCAACGAACAAGCAAAAATTTCATAATTATAACAGTGATATCAAGTATTACAAATTGACGAATAAAACCATAAAAATTATTGTTCCATTTATTTAAAAACGCTTCGAAAACTTTTTCTGGATTCTTTTCACATATCATTTTCATTGAATATGCTTCTCAGCCATGTCTTTATTCTCGGCATTCAAATGTGCTGACTGGAAGTATCATCGCAACTTATGAGTCTAACAATTTTTGCAGATTAGGGCCTTTCTTTTACTTGTTTCACTGCGTTGTCTAATACGAAGTCCATATTTTTGGAGACGCAGGTCTAAACATCGCAAAAAGACAGAAACAAATACGACGAGACAAATTGATAATACCTTCAACTCAGAGGTCAGTAACGAAGTCAGTGACTCAGAGGTCATATGCAGTGCGAAGTCACCGTATAGATGGAATAGTTTCGTATAATTTACGAGAGAACGCTCGAGATTTTATTATTTTTAAGACTATCAGAAGATAAACTTCTTTTTTTATTTATTTACTGACTTTAATGAGGCAGGGTTCAGACCATCAGGATCATCAGACATCTTCTCCCACTCGATTTCATCCGATGCATGATTTTCGAAGAAGGGATTGCGTTTGCATTTTATTATAATCACATTACTAATGTAATCATTGATAAGAGGAGCGTTAGTGAGCGAATCATAAGTGCACCGCTTGGGGCGTGGCAGGTGGTTGGTCAGTGCAAGCGTTGAGAGTTATTCTGATCTCTCAGGGACCACAAGAAGTGGTGAAAATTTGTATGAGACGAAATATTGTGAAGCGGTTAATGCCTTTAATGGACTTATACAATGTTTGCCTTGGCGATGCTGCTGGCTCACGCATCGCATAATAAATCGCGTGTGACAGGTCAGTGCTTGTAATATACTCCACAGTTTTAGTTGTTTACATAAATATTTATTTCCTTTACTTAAACACAAATATCACCAAGTACCAAATACCAGCCGTCTGTTGGCACAGATAATGACCCACAATGAAATGATTAGTGAGTCAGAGAAGAAATAGCAGGTTTCCCCGAACATTCAATTGCAACAGTACACCAAACAAAAAGGAAACATTCTCGCGTTTATGAAAGGTCGGAAAATACTTCTCAGAATATAATTTTGGGTTGCATAACACTTCGAAAACACACAAAGTGGTGAAAAGTACTTAGTTTCATGTACGTAGAGTTGGAATCGTATCGCAGAAGCTTAAATTTAACGTGTACTCTCTGTAACCGGAGTTAATCCTTTTGTTCTTTTGCTTCCTCCCCATGCTAATATATCTCATAGATATGCTTTAGTAGAAAAGGGCGTTGAAGGAAGGGAGGAGAAAAAGAAGTAATGAGTGAAGGAAGAAGAAGGGAAAGAACGAGGGAAGGAAGAAAAAGAGAACTGGGAGGAAGGGGAGAAGAATGAAATAAGGAACAGAGAAAGAGAGGAAGGAGGAGAAAATGATGGGAAGGAGAGAAGAATGGTAGGAAGAGAGTAAGGAAAGAAGGGAGAAAGAATGAGAAAATAGGGAATATATCTACAAAGAAGGTCAAATAGAAAGAAACAAAAGAAAATACGTGAGGGGGGAGAGAAGGGTGGAAAGAAGGAAACAAGGAAGAAAGAAGATAAGTGAAAAGGGCAGTTGACCACGAGAAGACTTTTCCTAATTCATTTAGTGACCTCTCTCTCTCTCTCGTTCACATTAACCGAGAGAACTTCCGATAAGAGTAACCGGCAATAAAATTGTGGCAATGACAATAGCCGTTCCGACAGATATTCGATCCCACGTTATCCCGAGTTAAATTTTTCGCAGCTCCCGAGAACCATTTTTTGCCAGCTTTCCACTAAGCCAATACCGACTCATAAACAGCATAGTCGTAAACCAGTCTGTGAACAGTCTCTCCCCAACCGGCGAATGAAGTGCGAACTGCAATGGAATCTTTCCTGAGTTGATTAACCTCTGACAGTGACTGCAGACCGCGCTGCCTCATTCATTGCGTGCGTTCGGAGGGCGCTGGTCAATTTCCAAATTAAAGGATGAACAGCTCCCGCACTCACCCCAATCTCACCTCACTTTTACGTCCCGCGAACGTTTGCGAATTTCCTTTCACCCAATTCTTTCCTCTCTGTGTCATTCGTTTCGAGGAGAAAGAACGAAAAAATTCTGGAAAAGTGAATGGAGGAGCCAGCATTTCACTTTTCTATAAGCCAATGCCATTGCTTCAGTTACGTACTAACAAGTAACATTTCCTTTCTTCGATTTACATTCAAAATAAAGTGATACATTCTTTGCCACAAAATCACAGTTTGTAAAGTATTAACAAGAAATATTGATTCAATTCCAATTTAAAAAATATAGCTCCGTACGAACATACGTGAGTTAACAGAATAATAATTCCAATGTATTTCATGACAAAACTGAAAATATCTCTTAAACCCATGTTTCTAAATATTTAGTTCTCCTTAGTTTTATGATGTAATCAATAACGACTTCATTTGATATGCGAATCAAAGAATGGACGGAGTTGGAATACGAAATTTAAGAGCAGCGTTTAGCGTCAAGATTCTATTTGAAGTAAATACGCTGAAGAAATTGAATTGCATGTACGTGTATGTTCATTACATGGTTATAAATAAAAGATTCATGTGAAATTCGAGTCAGAAAGTAGTTTGAAATTTTAACGCGTCTATGGTATTTGAGACGGTTAGCGGCAGAAGTTGCAGAAAAATACTCCTCTTTATAAGAATTTTAAGTAAAATTCGTCACCTGCATCCTGTAAAATGGTCACAAAATTTTAAACCCATGTTTCTCTCACCTACTTTAATTTTCACGTAACCATAAATACATGAGAATACCGAAATACTCAAAAAACACATTTCTCAGAGAAAGCTCCAATTCTTTTACTTATGTTAGCTTCATATTGTTTTCTTCTACAACTCTTTCTAGTGTTCAGTGTTCTAAGATATTTATTGAAGAAACATTTTTAATTTTATATCGATATTTATAAAAATGCACACGGGAGTTTGAATTCACGCACAGAAACTGAAAAACTATTTAGTTTATACAGTGCAATATTATAACATGTTTGTGTAGTTTCTGTTTGTTTGTTTTTTGTTTTTTTTTTGTAAACATATTTTGTGTTTATATTTATGTTCAATATCATATTCGTTTGTTCTGTTGTTATGTTGCTTGTTATAATTTGTTATTATTTGATCACAAGATGGCAGCTGAATCCTACGCGAAAGGTAGTAAGGCCTTCACAAATATATACTCGTCCATAAAAGGTCGAAAGTCCCCAATTATTTATTTAATAAAAATTAATGATTGGAAGTTTTTTTTTGTTCCGGTATACAAATCCATTATTTTTGAAGTATGTTAATCAAACGGTGCAATGATCTAAAATAGTCTAGATCAGCGATGTTGAACTGGCGGCGCCCAAAATTTTTTTACTGCCCACGAGTAATAAACTTTACATCAAATTTTCCATCAAACGTTGAGTGACACAATTTCATGGTACTACAAGTCTATGATGCTAGAATTAATATTTCACATGTCATATCCGATGAGAGAAAGAAGAAAATTTTGTTCGGAAGTACCACGTCATTCATTAAAATATGAAAATATGTTATAATACTAATTAAAAATATTTTTTTAAATAAAGAAATATTGTGTAATTTTTCCAGCTTTAAATAATATAAATTTGTTGATAAGATTCAAAATGTGTTACAAATAAATATGAGCCATTAGTTTAATTCGTTGGGCAACATTTTGTCAAACCCCATCCGCTGCGGGTCCGATTGAAAGTGTTTAGAAACTGGTTCGCGGGCGAAGATATTTTAGACAGAGCTGGTCTAGATTGTAGACGAGACAGCGTTCTTACGCCACTTTCAATCCGTAATAAGCGTACAAAACTTTTACCGAAAAATTCAATCATAACTAGTAAACTACAAAATAATTCGTACACTACAAATATAAATACCACAACTCGCCAAGATGATTTTCTTCGTCTTTCCATTTTTGTTTGAGAAGTGTTATATAAAAATTATCATAAAAATCGAATGTAAAATTACGTTTTAGTGCAGATTACTTTAGTAACCAATTACAACATTACGAACAAGTAGAAACTGAGAACGTTACGAACAAAACCTTTATTCGTGCAAACGACGCCCTTGAGTAGCATAACGCTAAAAATGGATATTCTCGGCGTTCTGTAAAATATTAATTGATAAATTGCGAAGCGTTAGATGTGTTATGTAAATTAGAGTGTAGGTCTGAATCATAAAATGATAATATGTATTTCTAGGTTAACGATTTTTGTGTGGATTCAATACATTTTTGAATGGTCTCAAGTACTTTTGTTTTAATTTCATCCGTTCTTGAATACTGATGTTAACTTATTCCCACACTGCTAAACCGAATGTTATGCCGGAAACTCAAACTTCAGAAATTAACTTTTGTTTCAGCCATCTTCGTATATTCAGTGAAGCGATCAAAATGTATCCTCATGAAACACAAGCCCGGCTTTGCTTCGGTTCTTGTTGTTGTTATGATAGATTTATGAGTTAATGTAAACAATAATAGCACGTTTACTTACATCAATCGTGCTCATAGTTAAATCGTGTGATAGCGAGTAAAATCCATTTCATCCTAATTCACCGCTTTAAAATCAAAATGTTGAAAAATTCTTTCTGAATGGGTATTTCAAATAAAAAAACATATCTCTTTTTTGTCTTTGTGTTGTTTAAAAGTTTTATTTTATTTTATTTGCGTTGCTAAGAAAACACCAGAAATTGCGTAAATTATACTACCGTTTAAGTTTCTTTCGATGTGAGAATGTAACTCGTATACTGGTCGCCAATTCTTGTTCTCCTTTGGTAACATTTTAATAATTCAGGCATCACAAAATAAGGAAAACAGCTAGATGAAGATGACTGCTAATGAGCTTTTTGCGTAAGAAAACATTTTACAAAGAGCTGAGATGTTCCTCGAAAGGAAAACACCTTTCAAGGACTAATAATCTTCTCCAACCTCTTGTGGATGTCTCATGAATTTAATGTACTTTTTTACTGCATTATTAGTTCTATGTACTAGTTATTCTTGGTCTTATTAATTTATCCATTATAATACATGGCTGAAATCTTTGTCAATAATGTTATGTAAAGATCATATTTCATGCAAATTAAAACAATAATAATTTTACATGTTTTTATTAATTTTTATTATAATTTTGGTACTTGAGACTATAAACCCTGAAAATAAAAAATCGTTAAATAAAATCAATTTCCATTAAAGTTTTGTGAATTTGTAATGATAACATTGCCTGACAATAAATTAATCGAGACTTTATTATTTTCACATCCAAGAGACAATATTTTGAACATAAAAAAGTAAACTCAGTCTTTAACTTGATTACACGTTTTTTCATCGCGGTTACTATCAATATTCTAGAAACAGACATTTACTGACGAATATTAAAATAAGTATTTTATTGGTAACTCCACAAATTGTCATTCATGTCATTGCTCCCTGATAAGAAAAATCATGCTTTTTCAGTCCGCGCGTTGCCATTCTCATGAACTGACAGACATTTAAAATCGATATTCTTGTATTAAAACTTAAAACGAAAAACAAAATAAAAAAGCGTTCTATTCAGTAAATTCTTTCTTACAATATTTCATAAAAATTCTTTATTTCGCCAATACTGTAGGTCTGAGATAAATACACGATTTGTCTAACTATTGGAGAACGAATGAAGCAAAAAGGGGAAAGTATAGATGAACAAATTAATATCATCAACTTCATAAGACCAAAGAGTTACTTAACGGGTCGTTAGCGAAGCGGAAAACTTCAATTATTTCGACGTATCAGTCAACAATCAGAAACTGCCATAGTGAAACAAAATCGAAACAAATGTCGACAAATGAAAACCGAAGGTTCAGTTCTTGCCACAAAACTTGTTACGTCATAGTAATTAAGTGAATGGCTCGTGGACGCCACCGAATACAGGCAAGAAAGCGCAAGGGCTAATTAAAAGCGGGGAGAGGGAGGGAAAGGGAAGGAGAGGGAGAGAGAAATCGAGAACGAAGCTAAACAAAAGTGTTGGTAAAGTTTCTTGTTGGGGCGGAGAAGCGTAGCGTAGCGGGATGAGAATGAAAGACGCAAGTTGCGTCCATAACATCGATCGGTCGCCCACCCGAGGCTATTGTGGGGTACTTATCTGATATTGAGCCCTGGCGGCGACAACAGACGTCTACGAAGGAGACCGGGGCGGGAAGAGAGAGGGGCATTTTGACGTCACGAAGAAGATGTGACGTCACGAAAGCAGCATTCACAAAGACGCGATGAGAATGTACATTATTACTTTAGTTAAGTCAAACACGCACTTCGTCAATTTCACACAAATTGTTTATTAAGAAACTACGTAACACACGCCGCACTACGTTGCAACTATACACAGCAATAAATAAATAATAAAATCATTAGTCTCAAATTATTTATTTATTTGTTTATTTATTTATTTTGATCATACAATGGACGTTAATCGTTGTAGAACCTGCATTCCAATATTCAAAATTTCATATATCACATATTCGCCTTTGAGGACGCATCAGTGTTAATTGATAAGTACTTATTTTATTATGACGACTGTTTTATTTAGGTATTTTTAAATTAAAAGTTTTATAAATAGTGACACAAACAATAGTTATACTCACGTATGATTGTTATATACTCATGTGTATGTGTTTCTCTAAATAATTTAAAATTAAGAAATTGATGCACCTGAAGGGGATGCAATGTGATATAATTTGTTAATAAACAATTTTAAATATGACGAAGAGTGTGTTTTATTTAATATATTCGCCATCAATTTATTTCTTCTCTGTGTGAAATTCTTGACGATGTTATATTATCATATTTATCACAATCTCTTTGGACATCATTCATCGTCTTTACCTGTTCATATCTTCACAACGCGTGAAGTTTTTTTTGCAACGTTTCGGACGTTCTATGTCAACGTCCGGCAGCACCGGTATTCGAACCAGGGCACTTAGGGTCTGATTGCGGTCAACATGGAGACATCGAGACATCTCCACAACACTTGACGGCATTGGCCGTTGACATTGGACTCACTTCGCACTTGTCCAACATATAGATGGTAGTAATCACATTATCTCAGTTAGCCTACGCTTGCGTTGGCCGAGATTTCATCAATATTTATTACTGACTTTGGAGTGCTTCAATACTGTTCCAGCATTCGTAATGCAACTCCACGATCCATTGACTACGAAGCACACAAGATGTCTGTTATCTCGCGGTGGCGACATATCGCATCGTCCGCTGTCGCCATTTTGATGCCTCTGGTTCTGTACATTCCACTGATTCCACGCTCAGGACTGTCGCGGCGCCACATCCACCTACGAGCCGCAATATTACGAAACGAAAATCCACTCTCAAGCACGCCCATCATTCGTCCTCGTCCGAACGTTTGATGATTCGTGTCGTTTGATGATTCTGGGTGATTTGATGACGTAATGAGAACCGGAGAAGCCTCAACAACTCTGATGACAACGATACACATGCCACTAAAATCACCATCGTTTTATTCACTAGTTACCAAACAGAGCCTCATCAATCGGGAATAGTTCTACATAATTCCATCCCCGATGACATAAAATATGATTGAATAGTATCTCTTCAAAGTCGCGGTTGAAAGCTATCTACTGCACCAGTGCTTCTACATTGTAAAATAATTTATTAATTTTAAAATAAAATTAAATTTATCTTGTACTTTATAATTGTAATACTTTCCAAATAATTGATAACAATTTTAAAACTATTTTCTTGTATGCTTGTATTGTTTCTTGTTATTCATTTAAGTTTATTTTTATCAGTACTCAATCTTAGCACGTTTGTTTCCATTAATTCTGTTCTCCCATTCTTACCTGGGTTTTTCTCCGGTTTTCCTTCTTGTAGAGGACTATATTGAAATTGAATACATAATACAAGACTTACGATCTTCAACGGACTAACAGTATTATGGTTTAAAAATCACAACTCGAACTTAGAGGTACTTTAAGAGTCACCATTTATTAACAATATTTTACGAATAATATACAGTTAAAAATAATACGTAAATGTAAAATAACTTTTTATTTTTTAAAACAAAATTTGTTGGTATTTTTTTAATATTATAACACGTACCGAACAACTTTTATTCTTATCTTAAAATTTTAAACCCGTCTCTGTTTTCGGGCTCTTAACCGGAATTGATGGGATGGTCCTTTTCTTGCTTCCGGAGAGTAAATTAGTTTGTTGTCCTTCACGTGGTCATACGCAGTTTGTAACAGCTTTGAGACAATAAATTTATTATTAATAATATTATTATTATCATAACAAGGGGAGCTGAATTACTCTGCTCACGCTTGAGAATTAACTGTAAAATAGAAATCAGTTGCATATAGTAATTTAGTGGACATTCCCTGCAGGTTTCATGTTCTGGTGCCGCTTAAGTATAATTCCAAGATTTATTTTGTGGAATTGGCGAAACCCATTTTACTTCCCAAGCAGCCTCATTTAATTTTGTCTCAGCCTATTTATGTGAATGTGACAGTTATATCTCGAAACATATCGTTTATTTCAGCGCACGAGTTGTAATACTAGTACAAAGTTCTCGCAATCTTGTCTTCGATTTATTCAATATAAAATTCTGGAACAAATAAATAATAATCAAAGATGATAAGAAACTGCTAAATTGGATTTTTTAAGTTTATGGTATATTGTTGTGAATTATAAATAATTTACAATGATTTACGTGAGTTCTTAAAATTAAATTCACTTAATTTCTATTGAAAATAACATTCTGCGTTCATTAAAAACAGGAACTTGATTTGAAACACATTTCCGGAACCAAAAATGTATCCAGATTTTAAGACATATTGAAAGTAATTTTTCACATTTCATTGACCGAATTCTAACTGTGAAAACCGTAATAAAGTACTTTTGAAATACAGCATTTTGTGGTACTTTTTTCTTTGTTTCAATTATACTTGAGACAAAGTTAAGCGATTTGTCCCGAAGAACGCTCATTATTTTCACCCCAACAGATATTTCTCAAAACTTTCCTACATTTACATAAAAATAATTTCTAGAGCAATAGAGGAGATCATAGTGTAGTTTCCGCATGATTTCAATGCTACAAGATTAAAACAAGAGTCAGAATCCAAAAGTAAGTAATTTATCGTCATGGGAGAATCATACTTCATATTCAACATTATTGATCCGTCTACTTATTCGGACGTTCTTGGCATACCTGCTTCTCACAGGAAGGTGGGATTTTCTCTTCACTGTCTTAAATATGATCTGTGATTCCTATGCTTTATTAATTAAAGTAAATAAAATATATTATTAAATAATATTACATTATTTTCAACCTACTGATTTAAATTTATTTGCATAAGCATATGCACATCCATACTTGAAGGACCATAAACATGCCAATATTATTATAGCCAATTAGTTTTTAATGTAAAAGTTTATCAGTATTCACTAAAACATGGCCAACGTTTCGATCGTAGTTTGGCATCGTCTTCAGGGCCGCTAGAAATTGCAAGTCAAAAGTAGAATTACAATGGAATTACACGATAAAATTTAAGTACATAACAGTTACAAAATATTTGACGATATGTGACATTAACAAGTACAAAAATAAAATAAAAATTATTCATACAATTGTGAGTTATTTTTTAAATGTATATCACCTATATTTTTTTAAATGTTCCAATTATCCAAAAATTCATACCCATAAAATTTTCTTCTCAAAAACATTTAAAAACATCACTTGTAAGAAAAAATAGTGAAGCAAGTTCACCATTGTCTAGAGCTTTCCTTCATGTTGGCATTACAACAATTAAAAATGATATGTGGTATGAATGTGACAGTTAGGATACCAAATATTGCCAACTTTTGCAATACCAATTTCTAGCTGTCCTGAAGATGCTGTCAAACAAGCATCGAAACGTTGGTCATGTATTAGTGAATACTATTAAAGTATTATATTAAAAACTGATTGTCTAAAATAATATTCGCTTAGATAATTTTTTTATAAACATGAATTTAATTGTCAAAAAGCAGTAAAAACAGCTTATGACCACGTGGAGTACGATAAACTAATTTACTCTCCGGAAGCAAGCAAGGGACCATCCCATCAATTCCGATCAAGGGCCCTATGGAAGAGGCGGATTCAAAAATACGAACAAACCGACGACTAAAATGATTGAAATAATTATTTAGGACGACAACTGTAGGTTAATTAATTCGACAATAACTACTCTATAATAAGTTAAAATGTAAATAAATACGTAAAAATCAAGAAAAACGAATGGTAAAATGATGTAATAATTCTATGAAATTATGACGACGAAAACTTGGATGCAACAATAGGACAGGGTTTCTTTGAAAATTTAATTATTATGTGATAGAATGTGCACGAGAAAATCTAAATGTACCCTAATGTTTACTCCTGATGCACCAAGAAACTAAATTAATGATTCCGTTTGTACTTACGTAAACTTTATCACACCTTTGAGAAGCACTCGAATGAAAAGAAATACGATGTATGTTAGGCTTAATAAACCTTAGGAAAAGTTTTTAATGTTTTTTTTTACTTAACACAAACAAAACAAACAAATTTTTACACTACAATAAAAATAGGAACTAAATACAACTTAATCACAAAAACTCGAGAATAATAAAATAATTAGGTAGATTAAACTGAAAAATACCGAGAGCTCATTCACAACCGTAACTAACGCCGCATAATTATTGTCCTTCAAGTATAAATATATCAAGACAATCAGTTTAGAACCATTATCACATCTAAGTTAATATGTACATCCAGATAAGAAAAGGATTTTGAGGGAGGAAATAGAAAGAATATTTTGATACCTTGTAGTTCCACTCAGACACGTCCTCCCCATAGTGGAATACGCAAGGTGTGTCATATTACGACGAGGTGGAAGGGACGTTGGCCAGCCAATGAAACGCAAGACATTTTTTGTGAGGGAAGTTAAAGGTGCTGTACAGATTTATGTAATATGTTTTACTGTGTTGTAGATGTGAAACGATATCCTAATACGCCCGCTGCAAAAAATATATTGAATATGATTGGCTCGCACTAAGCGTGCTCGGGACCGACACACCTGTCTTATTCCACTATGCATCCTCCCAGCATTAGGATATGTTTCATTTTTCTCTAGGGTTATCCTTTTTTTTCACAGAGTGGATTTATTAGCAATTAAAGAATCTACACAACGTTTTGACTCTCACTGTAGGCCACATCAGACGAATATTGACAAAAATTATTGTACCGGTTTTACATGGTGCAAATGAGAAAAATAGTTTACACAAAACTCAGATATGGAGTACATGGATTAAATACAACAATTATATTCGTGTTCTACAGATGTAATTACAATACAAATTTCAAGTAATAGATGTTTGCTAGTGTCTTAGGTTTCATCACAGATTGGTTTGTAATCATCCAATAAAAATACTATTATTGTTTGCTATAACATCCTGCTGTGATTTGCTACTCTTTAATAGCTTAAAAAAAGGATTAACAACCTCCTCTTGGTCGCGTTCATCTGTGACCACGATCCAGATTGCATGTATGAAGACACAGCCGACGTATCAGCATATTGCGTAACATTTCAAAGCAAAGAACTTCAACGTAGAAAAGAAGCTGCCCAAAGTTTAAGTATCAGTCAATGCCTATACATAAAGACATTAATATAACATTGTACAATAAATACATTAATAAAATATTTTTAAATTTATTATTGAATCCTGACCGCATAAAGAACTTACGTTCATTAAAATTAACAACATTAACAAATCCTAGACATTAAAAATATCTTACTGTTATTGTCACTTCTGAAATCATTTATTCTGTCAAATATACATAAGAATGTGTGTATATAAGTAATAAAAATGGGATAATAAGAGATAAACCTAGAATTTATAAACAAAGAAAATTTTCATGATTTCTGAAATCAAATATTATACGTCAAAATCTTGGTCAAAAACACAAATCAATAACTTACAAAAAAACTTAACACATTTTGTCAAATAAAACAATAGGTATTTTTTTAGAAAAAATTCAAAATTTATTTATTTATGGATCGAAATTATCCAATAAGTGTCATAAAATTGCGAGTACGATACGGAAGTATTAGAACATAAACAAAAGTTTTTCTAGTTTATGTTTCTTTGTATTTTAGCACCTTGTCTTTGATCTTGATTTTCCTTAACTTCAAAAGAGTGATTGCTCATGTCCCGGTCAGACTTTCGAAGATTCATTGTGCCTGTGAGTGTACTTGCGGCGCTGTTCCGTCACCCGATAGCCGCAATGATAGGCCGCCTTCTGTCAAGTCCCTCTCATCAGTGTGTCGATATGGTACCATTGCGGTACGCCAGCTATTGGATCTCTCTCCCGTGCCGATTCGCGGGGTTCCCCCACTGACGCATCACGCCCCACCTGCAGCACGTACAAAAGGCCTCTTGGATGTTGACTACACAGCCACTCTCCGAACCACTCAATTTTCCAATCTGTGATTGCTCCAGTCTCCGGAGAGTTACAGACATGAACATCAGACCTACTCTGATATAGACCTACATAGAAGAGACCTCTGTAAATTCATTCATGATGTAAATTATGCAAGGAAAAACAGGAGATGATTTAAACCAAGTAAATCGTTAATAGACTTGATAACAGGACTCGCAAATACAAATTGCTATTTGAAGAAAATAAATGTACCTAGTGACGATACTTGCATATGCGGGAAAGATGAGGACATTGTAAGTCATAAATTGTTTGACTGCGACACGCTCAATGAAGAACAAAAGGATTGGTATAAAATCATGTGTGGAACAAGTGGAGTGCACGATTATCAACAAATAACCTATACTCAGCATTAGATGAATATGCAAATAGAATTATGGCGGTAAGAAAGGATATCGCTGGTAGGTAGATAAGTTCCCACCTTCACGTGGGAGGGACAGAATCTTCCCTGGGACCACTCAATGGAGGTTATGTGGAAGAGTCATAGAAAAGGCAATAGAAGACAGGACGCCAAAAGAAACCACGAGACAATTAAATACAACATATGATTACGAAAACAAACAAAAAGTATTAAGGATGAATGAGAAATAAGATTAGGAAGAATAAGAAAGAAACAAGAAGACAACGCAGAGTAAGAAAGGAACATGAAAAGATAAACAACAATGGTAATGTAAAGATAAGAACAAATAACAAATAAGACTGATGCAAGAGAATAACGTCTGATATAAGACAATGAATAACAAGATAAAAAACAGGTTATCCCATAACCCAGGTAGCCTGATGGTCGCGACACGGCGATAATACAACTAAAATTAAAAAAGACCTTCACGTCAGATAATCTTGCACCCCCGTGTTTTCAGATCACGGAGGCTTCGACTTCTCTGACGTGTCACTTTGAACTGTTGGTTCATTTTGTACCTTACGTTTTGGGTGGGATTTTTTTTTTTTTTTTTTTTTAATTTTCGTCATTGATCGATGTAACTGGAGTAAACATAGTGATAAATGACAATATTTATTTAAATACCACAAATGTCATAACTCAAAAATATTACCGATTATATAATCAATGTTTCAACAAAATCGCTCACAAGTCCGCTCAAAGTACTCTGATGAAATTAAGTAAATAATTAATTTCAATAACTTTTCTAGAGACAAAATATTTTCGTTTACTATTCAACATAAACATTCACCGTGTTTCGACCCTATTCATCAGGTGTTTAATGTTATAGTATACTACAATAGTAACATAAATTTACATTACTTATGCTTATTCATAACGAAAATACAACATCAGCAAGAAAAAAATAAAACATATACATTATTCACAACATTATTTGTCCATGTAGTATAATGAACAATTTGTGCAGGTATGTTATTAATTTCTTTTTTTGTCTGTGATTTAAAAATGCATGAATGAAATATTATTTATATTGTACTATCATTATTGCTTTTTATTTTCAATTTATTTAACCAAATGATGACATCAATTTTTAAGAATTATTTTAAAAACATTTTGTACACTAATAATTATTTTAATTACTTACTTTTATCTCATTTTAATTACAATTCAAAATAATAATTTTAAATGAACCAACAAAAACTAATACAAAGAAAACGAATTATTTATATTATTCCTCTGAACTCCTGTTAATCTTTCCAGCACAAATACTTATAGAACTATTCAATATGTAATTAAATGTAAAAACGCATTCTAACAAATAGTTCTCCTCCTTAGCGTGGAGAAGTTGCCATGCGTAGTTGTTTGGATTGGAAAATGAATCACATGAATAAAAATTGAACGGCTAATATTAGTCATTAGTTCTTTGTTATTCTCAAAGAGATGGCAGCACCAGTCGAAGAAGGTGTGAATAATGTGAAGTATCAAAAATTTAATTTTATAATCATTAAAGTTCAATACCTCAAAAAACTTATTCGGCGTCTCTGAAAATAGTCTTTCAAAAGAAAATTTCTTGTAATAGTTTTAAATAAATAATTTTTTGCCTGCAAAAGCAGTTGAAACTTTATATGACCAACTTTATATGAAAAAGCAGTTGAAACCAAGTTCAGACTAATAACATAAATTAGCCCCCGGAAGTAATGAACTATCTCAACAATTTCGAAGAAAATATCTAAGGAAAAATGGAGAAAAACCTGACCAGGGATTAAATAGATAACATCTCTTGTACTCACTCATTCATGCAACGTTTTGTACAGATAAAATTCTTGCAATCATTGCAGAAACAATAGTAAGTTTGCATTATAAAAGTTTATATACTTTAATCAAACTACTCTACTAATCCAATCACTATACATCAAATATTGTGTTTAATAATTGAAACTCATATTAATGTTTTATTAAAATCAATTAACTCCTTAATATTATAGGTGCATTGGAAAGGAAACATTAAACTTGGATTTGAAGAGATTCACTCTCACGTTCTCTTTTGGAAGGGAACTATTCAGAAACTATCTGATTTTCACGGCTTCTTTTGTATCGTAAATGATAATATATAAATGATAAGTTATTCTTAAATAATGTGTAAACAACTTCTAATATAAAATAATATTTTACGTTTTTATTATTTTCGTGTAATTATTGTTGTATTTTACACATAAAATCATAATATTGTTATAGTTCGTTATATTCCTTATTACGTTGTAGAAACTTTCACGAAAAATAACTTGATCTCCAATTCATGTTATCACAATGGTTACAAAAATGGGAAACCGCTTTCACTAAACATAGTGAGATACAACGACTGTAATACCTCAAGTTAGCACCAAAGTAGTTTTTCTTTAACATCTTTTACAACAATTTAGATAAAACATTTAATCAGTTTCTAACCTAAACTATGTTTTAATTTGAATGATTCTACTTCATATAGAACGAACTCGAAGTCTATAACCTTTTTAATTTTTTAGACGTAACAAATTTACGAACAAAATTTTATTTTACCTATAGCAAATACTAACTATACGTAAAAGCTACGTAGAAGCACTTGAATGTATCTACATGAAAGAATATATTATTGAAAAGTGATACTTTTATTCAGCCTTCATATCCGAATGAAGTACAGTACAAGATTAGATACAAATATTGAGATAGAGCCACAAAATCGGCGATCTGTCGTTCATGAAAAGAGCAATACGGTTGCTTGTGAATCGTGCGGTGGTGATTTCCCTCTCGTTGAGCGGTGCTGCCACGTGGCTCGCGCCGCGCCGCGCCGCCTCCGCCACCCCGGGTGTAGCCAGCCACGCCCTGCCTGCCTGCCAGTCTGCCCCGGGCCGCCACGCCGCGCCACCACCGTCCCCGGGCATTGCTCCACCGCCGCCGCTGCTGGAGGGCCTGCTTGCTGGCTGACTTGTCCCTTCAGTCTTCTGCCCCATCGATCTCTGGCCCTCCGTCTCCTTCATTTCGCGACACCATTGTCTTCCATTTGTTACATAATTACAAGCTGAGCCCGTGAGGATAGTTCACTCAGACAGTTAAAGAATGAATAAGTTACAACGTACGACTTATTACGGACGATTACTATAGTTATTGTGCCAGGTATGCACACAACGTTTCGACTCGTGGTCTGAGTCGTCGTCAGGTGATAACCATGAACACAATATATAGATATATACATAAAATAATCCGTTAAAGGTTAAAAATTGTAATTTTTTTAAATATAATGAATATTAAATAATAATAATAATAATTTTTATTGTCAAAAAAAGAAGTACAAACTGCGTATGAACACGTGGAGGACTAAAACTAATTTACTCCCAGGAAGCAAGAAAGGGACCATCCCATCAATTCCGATCAAGGGCCCTAAGGCAGAGGCGGATTCAAAAATTTCAGCAAAAATTCTTAGAAAGGATAAAAAGTTGGCAACGAGTTATAGTACTAATAGAATGTCAATATGTTTGTAATTTAACACAAAAAATTATTTTACACGTACAAATTATTATTGAACTATAGATTATTCTGAGTATAGTGTTTAAAAATCATAAGAATTGAAATAACACTAAATTCACGATGTATTGTTACAATAAACACGCCCCTAGACAAAGCCTAGAGAACCTGTATAATAAATCCGCCTCTACCCGAAGGAAAAACGGAGAAAAACCCGGGCCAGGATGGGGCTACAGAATTTATGTACACAACCGTGCCAAAGTTGAGTACACATAAAACTAAATTAATATGAGCCATAAGACAACACAATCATGCAAGAAAATAGTTTTTGAAATTGTTATAAGTTGTTTAAAAAGTACTACAGCAATGGCGTGATAAAGCACAAGACGAATTTAACTTTTGTTAAAATCAATAAATTCTTTTACAGTGTAGAAGCACTGGTGCAGGAGGTAGATTTTAACCGCGGATTTGAAGATATTCAATTTCATAATATCTTTTATATTCTTGGGTAGGAATTACATATAACGATTCCCGAATGATATGGTCCTTTTTGGCAAAGAGTGGTTGACACTCTAGGGCGATGAATATTATTCCTATTGCGAGTATTGTGTTCGTGAACAAGACCGTTTCGTATGAAGCAAGGGTGGCACTTTAGTAATTCGGTCTTAACAAACACGACCATTTCATAAATATAAATGTAGGGAAGTGTTAAGATATGTAATTCCTTGAATAAAAGTTTACAAGAGTTTCGGGGGTGAGAATTACAAATTATCCGAACTATCCTCTTCTGAATTCTGAAAGTTTGGATACTCTGACCGGAATTGCCCCAGAAGGTAATGCCGTAACGTAAATGGGAGAAAACGTTTGCAAAATATACACAACGGGAAATACGTGGACTAACTACGTTAACTAAGATTCGGAATGCGTAACATAATTTGCTTAATTGGGAATGAAGATTATTAATAGTAGAATTAAAGAATGAAAATAGCCTCACTATCGTATAAGTAATTGTGACTATGAAAATACCAATGAAAATACTAATATCACAACAACTCATCAATTGTCTCATCTAGTAAGTAGCACAATCAACGGAAACTCTGTATCAGCGTATAACAGTGTCAAATCAAAGTTGGTTCATATATGGTTTCCCAATGTTAATGCTCTCTAGCAGGAAGACAGAAAGGCACAAACAACGCTATCTGGAAGACAATTTACGAATCAACAATAGGGAACACGTACCTTGGCGAAATGTAAATGACACCGCATCATTTTTTTCTCGTGTGCTGGTCAGTATTAGAGACGATCTCATGAGATAAGATGAAGTGCCACCCCGTTTTTTGTACGACTCTTTCTTCGTCATCGAAAGATTCTTGTCACAGCGTTTCAAACCCCACTTTTGTCACAAAGGGTCTTGGCATACTGGTATCATTATCTTCCAAAAGAATGGTAAGGTACTAGCTGATCCGGAGCTAATTCATCTCTCATATTTTTAAACAATACATTTTAAGAGAATAAATATACCATATTGCTCGTAAGCTTTTAGTTACTATTAACTTCAAACTTCCAGTCTAATGCTTGAAAAAATTCGCTGACCTGGACAGAGTCTCTCTCTGGATGACAAAATCGCCATTGCAGACTCAGATTTTTCTCCGGTTTTCCTCCTGATAGAGGCAGATTTTATATACACGTTCTTGCCTAGGGAGGCAGTCTACAGTAATTATTAATCTCGAATTTAGTGTTATTTTAACAGCTTCGATTTATAAACAAGATATTCCAAATAATCTGTATTTTCAGTATGATACGTAGTTGTGAACTAACTTTTTCGTTTCATTAAATACAAATTTGATGGTTTGCTGTTGATATTTTGACACGTAGTTAACAGTTACTATTATTATCTTAGGGGCGTTTTGAAAAGTTAAATCCACCTCTGCATTAGGGTCCTCGATCGGAATTGATAGGATGGTACCTTGCTTGCCCCCGGCGAGCAAAGTTGTAAGTCAGTTTATTGTCGTCACGTGGTCATACGCAATTTGTAACTACTTCTTTGATAGTAAATTTATTATTATTTACTTGAGTTGTAGTTTGAATATTTTTCGTAAGCGCCGATTTGAATTGTGATTTCTTTTTCGTTCTTTTTCTGTGGATTGTTCTGGCGTCTCATTTATAAGAAGAATTTTTTCCAACCGCTTTGGAGTTCTTTAATTGCATTATACACGCAAACATTGTAACGCTATTAAATATTGAAAACTTCGGATAACAGCGCTAGATCATATATTTTATACTCTTCAAAAACTCTGATGCAGACGGGCATGAGTTGAGCAGCACGTTGTAGTAGTTTATGAACTGACGACAATTCAAATTGAATTTTAAAAGTTACCTATTCAACCAAGAAATTATATATAATTATAATGTAAGATAACGATTCTCCTAAAGATTTTTTTTTTGTAAATAACTCTTAATTTTTGTCATTGATGAAGAATGCCGCGAGAAACTGAGTATTACGAAAAATTACCTCATTGAAATAAGATGTAGCAATCAGTAGACTGAATTTCTTCTAGTATTCTATTAAAAGATTCCTACTGAACAACCGCATAATTTCTATAACGTTGGTGATAAAAGTAGTGTAAATTCTTTCTTCCTTGGATAGGAATTGATTTAATATTCCTTTGCTTGCGGAGACTAAAGTAGCTTAATACACGTTCATAAGCAGTTTGCAATTATTTTTTATTAGATTATAATTGGTATAGCTTCTACGGAAATTATGTAAAAAACATATCTATTAACACGTTTTGAGACTAACAATGAAAATAAGGAAATAAAGCGTACCTAAACAAGTATAGGCTTTACTCCAAGACTGCAAGAGCAATTATTAAAAATAGTGTTCTCATAGTAATATTTTTATTTCATTTCATTAACTAATGAACATTTGATTTGGTATCTCAATTTTCGTACTCCACCCGATGATAACTTCACATAACGTATTATCTTTTACATAACGTGATTCAGTCGCATATCCAATCTCCGCAGTCCATTAATCATGAATACGATTTAGAACTGAACAGTTATGTGATTAATGGATACAACGATTATTAAGTAGAGAGTACGATTTATAGAAATTATGATATTACGTGGTCTAAAGTAAATAATACTTTCACAAAAAAAAATAATTCAATGTTATTTGTTTATTATAAAAAGGTATTTTAGAATAGTTGTTTTCTGCGAAAACTAATATCGTGGTTGAAATATACTACCGAAATTATATAACCAGAATGTGACACGACACTGGTATTAAAAACAAAATCATTCACGCTGTTAGTAATAATATAATGAGTATTAAAAAAATAATCATTTTTTAATTTTTTATTATATTCTATTACTTATAAAAATAATTAGTTTGTCGTACGAATGACTGTATCACCTGGAAAGATAATGAGTTGTTTGCGATGTGTTCAAATAATGCATATAAACCAAGATATAAGGGTAAGAAGGGTCTTTGATTTATTCGCGGAAAGCAAAACATAGTTTTTATCTCTTCTAATATATATCTATATATAAAGAGAGTAATTTGAAGTTTGTACCAAATTTCTCCTTTTGATCTAGGTGGGAGGGCTCAGAAACCGCTAAAGTTTTGAAGGTATATTTGTTAGTTCCCAAGAAAACTTTACTTACGTAATTTAAAGTAAATAAAATTCTTCATGGGACGCATCATTTTCTTTTGATATTCCGTCAGAGCGAGTTCTGTGAAAGTTCAAAAGCGTAACTTTTTTCCGTTTCACAAAAAAAGTATATTTTTATTTTTAAGCCCCATTTTTGTTGTGTTACATGCATTGAATGAACAATAAAACTATGTTTTCCGTAGCAGACTAACCATATATCGACTTTAAAAGATACGCTACCTTTTAGTTGAACATTTACACTAAACGAGATCATTCTCTTAGCCATGCTTTATATTAAGATTTTATTCAATATGCGCTATGCTATTTCTATGTTGATATACGTTTGTTATTCTTTTGGAAAAGCCGTGAAAATAATATGGTTCTATTCAAACAATGAAAAGATCAATATCTCGACATATAAACCTACCAATAAAACTGTTTTCCGTAGCCGAGGATCAGTAACGTTAAAGCGCTATTAGCTCAAATTTCTTTATTTTAAGATTCATTTTTTGTCAATAACTACTGACAACACCGTTCTCAGAATATTGAAATCTTTTAGAATTTTAAATACATTTACTTGCATTTGGATTGAACGTACTACATTTAAAGTTCTGATTAGAAACAGTGTTAATTCAAAAAGCGTCGCTTTACCTTTTCGGTTTAAGATATATGTTTGTCCCAGTACATATTGTATAACCGATTAAATAAATTATATGAAAAATAACAACTATGAACAATAATTCTATTTTAGATGTGGTGTACAATCGAATTTTGCACCTTGTATCCTTGCCGAAAACCCAACCTAAGAACAAGTTAATGTTGTTCAATTTCTTTAAAAAAATTACACATCCTGAGAAATTCGTCGTTTGTTTGTTTGTTTGTTTGTTAGTTGCAACAAAGCGAAATTCAAAAGTAATCAATTTGAGCGAAAATCTTTTAAAATGTTACTTCTATCTTGTTACTTCGCTTAAATGTTGTTGTTGTTGTTGTTTTTATGTTTTACAACGTGAAACAATATAACTGTTCATACAACACATTTTAACACCATTTTAACTCTCAACGTTTATGCATTCCGATGCATATACCGTTTTACATTATTTATCAGCGCTAAATTGTTCTCTGCCATGGGTTAAGCGCTATTGGCAAACGTTGGTAAAACGCTTGGTTTGATGTACTTGTGAATGTTAAGTTCAAGATTTCTCCGACAGGTGGCAGCATTGGTCTGAGCAAGAAAAGGCAGGTTCTTGACTGTTAGCTCTGAAAGACTGCGCAGAAAGTAAATAAAGAGAAACAAAGCGTATTCATCAGCCGTAATGAAATGCAATGTTAAGCGCAATCGTATTAACGTCTTTTGCACGAAATTGAGAGATATGCAACACTTAAACCAGAAGAACTTTCCAGTCGATATAATCGTCAGATATGCGTGCCACAATTCCTCACGGCCAGCATGCAATAATTTAATCTCATACATCTGTTCAAACGTACAGAAATATTTAGTCAACGAATATTAAACAATATATGGCTTAATATTAACGTTCCAATCGAAAGCGAAGTGAAAAAATATATACTTACAGTATTATACTTTTTTCTGCCCCTTATTTTATTCCAATTTACGAAAAAAAATTAATTTACTCCATCTTTTTTTTTACATAAATCATAGAATAACATTTATTGAAATAACGACTATTTCTAGAGGCATGGTTAGAGACATTATCTCTACATACTATAACAAACCATACACAGAAAATTAGTGATGAGCAATTCCAAACTTTTCCCGATCTGATTTCATATTATTCATTCATCTTCTTTACAATCATCCCATTCTGACCTGGTTTTTTCCCTCCGGTTTTCCTTCGGGTAGAGGCTGATTTTCTATACAGGTTCTCTAGGCTCTCGCCTACAAACGACGGTCTATTGTAATAATTAACCTTGAATTAAGTGTTTTTTAGTAGATCCGGTTAATAAGCAATACTTTCCGAATAATACATAAAAAATAGTGCTTGTGGAACAATATTTATTTTATTTTATTAAATACAAATTTGATGATTTTGTCACACAGCTATTTTTATTCTTGTCTTAGAAGTGTGCTAAAATGTTAAATCCACTTCTGCTTTTCAGCCCTTGTTCGGAATTGGTGGGATGGTTTCATTCTTGCTTCCGAAGACTAAACTAGTTTATTGTCTTCAACGTAGTCACAAACAGTTTGTAACTGCATTTTTGACAATAAGTTTGTAAATTTCCTGCCTCTACACTTACCAATCAAATAAAATTTACATTATGGGGTCAACAGCACATTCTTACATTTTGTTTTTGTTATTATTGTTTAAATCTACGTCACGTCAAATTCATTGTTTGTATATTTCAATTAACCATTATTCTTATTTCATAAATTCAAATCGGAAATTAAAATTTGAAGCCCATGAATTAATGTATGATGTTCCTTTTCCCATTCTATTCCCACATTCGTTTAACTGAATGATTTCACCTTTACTTCTCTTTCTATTTCATCAGTAGTTAAGAAGAAACAAGTCATTCAGTACCACTAACAGAATCGGAACTGTTTGTTTTCGTTCACACAAAGAACTATTAATTTGAATATTGCTCAAAAAACAAGAAAAGTAAATTGTAACACAATATGCAATGTAGTGAAATTAGAATATTAATTATTTTTATGTGAGTATTATTGGACATTGAATCGAAAAGAGAACCGCAGCCGAAATATTGTAAAGAATCACGATTTCTCGATATCTAATGACGAGAGTTATCGAGAATCAAAATCGACACATCGTTTAAAAATAAAGAAAAAATATAGTTTAGCTCAAAATATTTATTCGCACTCGTAACTCGTGAATTTTCATGTTTTCCTATTTCATTCTCCAAAAATCATTGAATAAAAAGGAAATATTCAAANTACGCGAATATTCGAAAATTTACCCGGGATAGTTTAATAAATAACTACTACTACTATTATTATTATTATTATTATTTAATGCGAAATGTGGGAACGGGATGTTTATATCCGTTCTTATTTCGCCCACACAAGAATAAATTCTTCTCGCTGTTACTAAATTGTATTCCCCTTCGTTTTTCGACTATTTGTAACTCTGCACTTTAGTATCCTATCATCAATTGTTTGTTTCATATAGTTTTCATTCTTTACGAGATTTTTCTCTTTCTCGCATTTCTCTTCTTGTATTCGTCCTGATTTCATTCTCCCTTCGCCTGTATTTTGAGACGTTATTGACGTGCTTTCCCCTCCCACACACATTCCACGGCAGAGGGACCCTCAGTGGCGAAGATCGATAAAGAAATCTTGTGATATGATGTAAATCTGCGCCGCGATTATGAAGTGCAAACACGTCGCGCAGCGCGGGGAGTCGGGGAACGGGGAGGAATCTTATCTCGCGCTGACAAATTCCCCCTGCCACGCGCACGCAAGGGTACAAGGCGAACGTTGCTAGAGACGGCGAACGGTGACGACTGGGGAGGCAGATGGTGACATGATGAAGTGAAGGTGAAGGAATGCACCACCACGCATCCAAGGAAATACTTTTTTCGTTTCCTAAGAGAAGGGAGTGTATCATACGATGTTCCGAACATAAAATGGTGGTAATAAGTACCTAGTTACCTTTTCGAAACTTAATTCATTTATTCACTGTTTGCTTATTTGCGTACACCAACCATGTTCCAAACACATTCAATACTTGGGAATAGTATTCTTCGTTCGATGTCTCTTCTTGATCCTCTTTTCTTAATTATAATTATCACCAATATTTATCAAAACTCATCCTCAAAACGTTTTCCTGTAAATTTAACACGTTTGACACACCATGGTGACAATGTTCATCTCTGCCAACGTAAAAATATGGTGTGTATCATCTTTTTAACGATGTTTATGCGACATTTGAATCATTAATCTCCGATCTTCTTCATAACATTTCTGACAACACCGATCCTTGAAACAATATCTTTTAAAAAATCTTTCTCTACGATTAATGAACACCTATTTTCTTTCAGTTCTAAATATTATCCATAATTTATCACCATTCTGAACATTTAACGCGTTCTTGTGCGTAGAATGAGCAATCAAATAGCTCACGGTATTTTGTTTCGTAATTCTCATTATTACAGCAACATACGACTTAGCACAGTTTTAATTTGCATGTTTAAAGTTGGCAGCAATTTTTCAGGGAAAAAGGTATTCGGGGTAACACCCATAACTAAGAAACATTCGTCTCAGTTCACGATGTAATACTTCTCGGTGGCTATAAATATCCAGTATTGACATCGAATGAATAAAAAAATAAGGAAAATGATATTTTTTATAATAAATTTGTAACGTTTTTTATTAATTAGGAACGCTAGGGGCATTTATAGAAAGCATCATCCTCATATCATAGCAAATAAATTATATATATTAATTAATTTATTATAGCAAATGAATTATATATATTAATTAATTTATTATAGCACATGAATTATATATATTGTTATATTTTTACGTTTGTACGCCCATACGCTAGACAAATGAATTTCAAAGAATATTAAAGCTAAATGTTTCTCGATAAAACCTATAGAATTCGAACAGTATAACAAAAAAAGAAAATTATAATTGCATTGTACCATTAAAATCCACATGTTAGTTAACCCTATTTCTTCTAAATCGTTAAAAGTTTCAAATTATTAGGTGACATTTCCAACTACATCAAAACACCAACAGTAGTTAACAGAATAAACCATGTATTTCTTTCCATTAACCTTGTTTACATACTTCAAACAATCAATCAGCCACCAATAGGATGGAGAATCTATTAATTAGATTCAAATAAACTTACACTTAAAAACTAATGTAATCGATTAAATTCCGTTTGTACTCACGATCAGCAGTGTAATTGCATTGATCTGATGCAAACATTTTTTTTTCTTTTTGAACTCATTTAACAGTCGACAGTTGAACAATTTGTTTAAAAACAGGTTAATTAAACTATGTTCAACACCATAATGTGACTGCACACCACATTTTGACCATTCACATTTCATTACGTTACTTTACTCCTATTTAAAACGCTATCGTCATACAATTTTTTTCCAATTTTCCGACCGCATTTTATTTCGCTATTTAATGATAATCAGTAACTCAATAATTATTACGCTGTAGTTGTGTATATGAAGCACAGTTATATATAGACTGTTGAAATATAAAATTATAGGAAAAGTCAATCATAATGTTTCTGTCGTATTGCTCCATATAGTAAATCCTTTTACATAATATTTCACGAGAAAATTTCAAAATGCGAATGACTGATCTCCACACAGATGATAATGACTATCTTCACTCATTCAATAATTGGTTCCTTGATTGCCATTCGTTCCATCTTATTCATAAAAGATTACTATGAATTATCATTTTTCCCCGCGAATCAAAAAATAATTTTTAGAAAATGAGGAACCATTAAAATATATTTTTTCCGGCCTTTGACCGTGAATCAACTTTTTGACAAAGAACTATTTTTGTAAAAGTTGTTCCAAGTCTTTGGTTGCTGCGCTTGCCCGTGATACACACAAGTGTGAAGGGTTGCCTACAGTAAGGGGCAAGACTTCCACTTTCACTGAAGTTCAAATGGACGCGTTACATAAGCCTTGAAATAGTACATCAATATTTTTGCAAGATTATATAGTGCAGTCTCGTTTCCCTAATTTTTATACTGATGTAATGGAATTTTTTGCTTATATTATTCAATACAATGATGAGTTTATTACGTTGTCATTTCACTACAATTTAATACTATATGTATGTACACGATTAGTTATTTAAAGCGAACTCGTGTCAGATGGTTAATAATTTGACGTAATGAAATGATTGTAACACTTTTCCTGCAGACAAATTGACAATTTTATTGACTTTTTAAATTAAACTATGTATTTAGCTACTTCTCATAGCCCAATGTACACAGAATACAATAATATAGCATTTATTGATATTGAAAGAACCACAGTAGAGTAAAAGTTCCACAAATATTTAAACATTTCCGCATTTAATGAATGGGATTGAACACTCTTTTCTCACTATGTAATCCATTATTTGAAATATAGGCAATAAACAAATAACCAAATTCACAACAGCATACAACCTTCTACTAAAGAACCTCTCCGTTCAGAATTCAGTTCAGTCCTGAATTCTGAAGACAGAAAAATCTTTAAATGGGCTCCTTCTACGCTATTTCCTGACAATGATAAAATTCATTTACTCTATTGATAAGGTGGAAAAACAGATAGGAACAGTTTTATGAGATTCTTTCGACATAAAAAAATACAAAGCAAATTTGGTAAATATCATCCTCAAAACCTATATCACATATGATATCTCCATGTCAGTTAGTATGCTATAACGAAGTTGTTTTAAATTTTTAAAATATCATAGCTTAAAGGTTTCGGTGGGCAATCATACCATTTTAAGAAATTAGGGGTGTTGATGTTCATAATTGAAGGGATGAGTTAAGGAAGAAAGTATGTAACAGCACGAGTATTTTAAGATATTTAGTCTCAAAGTTTCATTTCCGGTACATTCTTTGTAATTACTGTTTAAGTTCTTACTACAATATATTTTTCCTATAAGGGGTAAACATTTTATTCAGTACGAATTTTTGTTCAAATAGGAGTTTAAAATATATATATATATATATATATAAAATATATATTGTACATACCACAGCTATATATTTTATGCATAAGAAAGAGGTATATGATATTTTACATATCATACCTCCTTTATCCACTAGAGATATATTTTGTAAAAAAAAATGACCGCAAGAAAAAGGAGGTATGTGGTAATTTATGTTACATACATCCTTCTTCAATCAGAAATATACTTTGTTGTTGTCACATACCATCATTACGCAAGTATCTAGCTTAGTAATGCTCCTAAAAAATTGTTTCAAGTACAAAAAAGGTACTTCATCCCTAACAATAATACAATTTCAAATTTTATTTACATATCTCCTTCATCCACTTACCCCTTCAATTATTAAACGTGTAATCGTACCATAACCTCAAATTCTTCATAGTGGTTATTCAAAGCTGAATCCAGCCGGAAATTACTGAGTTAGATTTTAAAATATTCTTTAACATCACAAGCTGACATTCGTTCTTCTACTTACCAATGTCACCTGTTGCTCTGAATGCGAACCGATCGTATCGCCACTTCAACCTTTCGTCCTAACTTGGACGAAAATTTGCTTACGATTCTATACTGGTAGGTATCTTCTGTAAAAAGAGAGAAACAAAGAAAGCAAACCAGTGGTATACCGCGTCCATTGGTGATATGATATAATTGGAAAAAATTTATTATGCCCAAATTAACATTCCAATTTCAGTAAAACCTCTTTAATCCGGCACGCTCGGGGTATGAGAATATCGGATTAGCAAGTCTTCTGGAGTACAGAGGTTTCCTCTGAAAACGAGATTTCACGAGAGTGAACGTATGTACGTATTTATTTTATATTCTCCACTGACAGGCTACGAGAACTTCTGCGTAGATAGTGTGTTCGAATTTTCTGCAGTTAAACTGACCGACACCGGTATTGTTGTTTTGTGTATATATAGACCTCCTCAATCAGATCTTCACATATTTTTTCGGAACTTCGAAATTGTTTTAAAACATATCACACATAAATCAACTAAATGTATCGTTATATGTAGTGATTTCAATATCGATTTCTTGAGTACATCCGACTCTGCACATTAACCAGTTAATCGATTCAAGAATCTTATCGACTCCTTCAACCTTATTACTACGATAAACGACCCCACTCGCCTCTCCGACTCATCTCAAACATTGCTAGATCAAATTATAATCAACAATGGAATCTCGTATCTCTCTGAAGTGTTTATCGCCGGATACAGTGATCACCTTGCTCAAGTATTGACTATTAATAATAAACTAAAACCGCTTAAAATCCTTTACAAATTTACAAGAGAGTTTAATGACATAAATAAATCCATATTCGTAAATTATTTGCGTGAAGAAACATGGAAAGATGTTTACAATTGCCAAAACACCGACGACAAATTCAATGTATTTATCTCAACATTCCTAAAACATTACAACTCTAGTTTTCCCATAAAACGCAAGTTAATTAACACAAAAAAATACAATAGATGGATCACCCTAGGGATAAGAATTTCTTCAAAAAACAAACGCCGTTTATATTATCTTTCAAAACGCTATAACCAGCCACCCGAATTCCATAATTATTTTCGTAAATATAAGACTATTCTCCGAAAAGTAGTCTATGCAGCTAAAGTTATGGAAAACGACAGGCATATACTAAAATCGAACAACCGGATGAAAGCCATGTGGAATATTGTTAACAATTACACGTCAACTTCTGAAAATCGCGAAGAAAATGTTTCTTTACTAAACGATGGCAAGATCGTGTCAAATCCTCAGGACATCGCAAGTTTGTTTAATTCTCACTTCTCAGAAGTTGGTAAAATAACGAACTCAATATATCCAAATCAATGTCCTCCAATTATTACCACCCACATACCCAATTCTATGTTCACTTCCGAAACTAACGCCAGTGAAGTCATGGGAATCATCAGCTCCTTAAAAAACAAATTTTCACGAGGCATAGATGATATACCTGAGTTTATTGTTAAATCTTCGTCCCACGCTATATTAAATCCACTCGTAAATATTTTTAATAGTTCTTTATCGGAAGGGGTGTTTCCCAATATATTTAAGAGAGCTAAAGTGAAACCTTTACACAAGAAAGGAAACAAACTTAATATTGGAAATTACCGACCAATATCTCTACTACCCACTTTCTCAAAAATCCTAGAAAAATTGTTCTATAAGCGTCTTCTAGATTTTTTATCAAAATATAACATTCTCTCTGACGATCAACACGGTTTTAGGAAATCCTTTTCCACTACAAGCGCCATATTTTCCTTCTTAAACGATGTTACCACATCTCTAGACAGTGGAGAAAATCCTCAGGGTGTTTTTCTTGACTTATCCAAAGCATTCGATGTCATCGATCACGGAATTCTCCTTTCCAAATTGCATTCTTTAGGCATTCGTGGACTTCCACATCAATGGCTAACTTCTTCTTTAAACGATAGATATCAACAGGTAGAAATATCCTATACTAAAATTAAATTCTTGAGCGTTGTCTTTCAGAAACAAAGCCACTTACTTGAGGAGTACCCCAAGGATTTATTCTCGGCTCTTTTTATTGTACGTGAACCACATGTCATCATCCACATCAGATTGCAAAATGGTTCTTTTTGCTGATGACACTAATTAACTATGTAAACACGCCAATGCTCAAAACGTTTTGTCTAACCTTTCGACCTGGTTTCATGCAAATCGTCTCATTTTAAACACTGACAAAAAAGTGTCTATGTCATTTCATAATAGTAATACAAATTTTTACCCCAGTTTTCTCTTTCTTTAAACGGAACACAATTAGAAACTGTTACGAATACAAAATTCAGAGGTCTCCATATTCAAAACAACCTCAAATGAAATTGTCACATTGACAATCTTAATTCCCAATTAAGCAAATTGTGTTACTCATTCCGAATTTTAGTTAACGTAGTTAGTCCACGCATTTCCCGTTGGGTATATTTTGTTTACTCCCATTTACGTTACGGCATTACCTTCTGGGGTAATTCCGGTCAGAGTATCCAAACTTTCAGAATTCAGAAGAGGATAGTTCGGATAATTTGTAAATTTCACCCCCGAAACTCTTGTAAAAATTTATTCAAGGAATTAAATATTTATCACTTCCCTGCATTTATATTTATGAAACGGTCGTGTTTGTTAAGACCGAATTACTGAAGTGCCACCCTTTCTTTATACGAAACAGTTTCGTTCACGAACACAATACTCGCAATAATAGTAATATTCATCGCACTAGAGTGTCAACCACTCTTTGCCAGAAAGGATCTTATCATTCGGGAATCGGTCTATAAAATTCCCTGCCCAAGAATATAAAAGATATTATGAAATTAATATCTTCAAATTAAAAACTACCTCCTGCACCAGTGCTTCTACACTGTAAAAGAATTTATTGATTTTAATAAAAGTTAAATCCGTCTTGTACTTTATCACGTCATTGCTGTAGCACTTTTTAAATAACTTATAAAAATTATTATAATATTATTATTGTTTATATTAATATTATATTATATAATTTATATTAATATTATTATTGTTTTAACAATAACTTATAACAATATGCGAGTTATTGACCATATTTAACAATAAGGATGTTGTTTGGCATAACGACTTAAAGGCAAGAAACAACTTCCTGAAGAATATTATATTCAGAACAAACTATTTGGTTTAAAATTATAGGAGTATTTCCTCAACGTCTCCCATCAATAACACTGCATTGCCAGCTGTCCGTTGGACGCCCTCTCAACCAATCTCTCTCACGTGAGTGGAAATCGTGTGGAATATTCAGAAGCACAATCTCAGCGAAATACAAGAGTACATTCTCCACATCCATCGCTTCACTCGCTGCCCACGTGTGCAACATCTTTGACACGTGCACAAGTCCATGTTGGTCGTTATTCTTATCACGCACCTGCTATCTCTCTCTCGGCGTGCCACAAGGGTCTTTACAGGAGCAACGACGGCAACGCATCGAGAGATGTGCGATACAATCGATTCCAGGGGAGAGTTTCTCGATGAAAGCAGTAGCGAAACTCGACGGTCCGAAGGCATTGTGAATCATTCACTTTTGCGTGAACCGACAAGAAATGCAATATCAGAAATGTAAGTAATAGATATTTAGTCTAAAATTAGAAAAGAAGTATCAAGCAATACTATCCTCAATATACTCGTAAATATATTAAAATTCCCGATTATAATTATAAATAACATCATATAAATTTTTGGAATATTCTTTATAATCATTTGAAAATTTAAGAAATATTTATCTGATTTTTTAAAAACGTACGTTAATGGTGCTCAAAGTAATCAATTGAAAATGAAATTCGCATGTAATATCTTCACAAATAAATTCATCTGGTGTAATAAATATTTCAAAAACTTCCTTCAATTTTCATAAGAATTTTCATCGATTTACGCAAAAATGAAATATCTATAAAACATTTTTTTAGTTTAAGCTCTTACTTTCAGATATAGAATCCGACGCAATTATTTTGAGCATGTTTTTTACACAACCCTGGACCACATGAAATGGAATTGCCCAGAATAATATTTCTTTGCTTTGAATAATATTCATTGACTTTAAATGATTAGTGTTCACCACTCTATTGTTATAGTACCTTTAATATTAATTGAATAAAATACAAAACTCTTTAAAAATATATAGAACAGAGGATTTCAAATTTTTAACTTGTAAAACTGTGCCGGCGGATCGACTACATTTATTTCCAAGAAACTACAACATTGATTAGATTAATATAAATGCATTCAAAACATTAATAGATACTAACTACTACGACTTTTATGTTAACTAAAGAATACATATCTTATAAGCAAAATGTTAAGCAAAAATTAGAAAGGAAAACACATTTATTTGTTAAAGAATCAATCCAGGTTCAAAGGAAATTTGATTTGTCAAAAATGTTTTAATATGTAATTCTTTCACTTTATAAATAATAAATAAATAAATTTATTGTCAAAAAAGCAGTACAAACTGCGTATGACCACGTTGAGGACAATAAACTAATTTACTTTCTTGTGCACGTTGCTTTTGATCAACGATATCTGTCCACTGACACCCAGTCTCCAGAATGAGTTGCTCATCAGATAGACTCGGGCTGCACAAAACCCCTGCTCGGGCCGGACCTGGCCAGGGGGTCATAGTTCGGATATCCCAAATATAGGAAATCATCATATTGCATATCTTCTCCATTTTTTAAAATGGAAATTTTCGCACAAAACCGCCCGCAAATACAGGAAATATGGATTTTTAAAAAACGGGGGGGGGGAGTAATTCTGGCCCCGGATTCCGATTCAACACGTTACAATACACAAGGATACATAGATCTAGTATTTTGAACAGACCGTATTTTTGCGTGGTATTTTTTTGTCTTGTTAACTTCGTTAATTGTTAAAACGTCAGTTTTTTGTTGGTAAATTAAAATTAACTTTTAAAAATCAATTAAATATTTTAAATATTAAATCAGTCAAATAGTTAAGGATTCTATATTTACTCAAACACGTATGCTAAAATAGATGTAGATAATTTTTCCACAACTTTGCGTTACGCTATGTGCCCTTGAGGACTGCTGATTTCATATTTCAGAACCTCCCTACGACGCTTAGCGTGAGAATCTCAGACCGCTCTGAAGTATTATGCCCTAACATTCATCGAGGTCAAATCATACGATGTATTCCGAGTATTTACGGACACGAGAAAGGACGTGTTAACCCGATGACCTTGAGCCTTATTGCCTAGATCAATGATAGATCATCAGTTGAGACGACGCGAGATAAAATACATTTGTAAACCAATGCTTAAAAACTTCGTGGGAACAAAACTAAAAAATTAAGGAACCTAGATTAATGGAAGATACGTGTAAAGGAAGTTAATAAAAGTCATAATCATTTTAGAAATTAACTTAAAACTTAAACAAAATGTTAACTTGATTTATTAATGGAATGACGCTTTTCTTCCCAGCTACGGTCATATACAATATTATTAAGCACTAATAAAAGTTGTTTGGTTTTTTTTTCAGGTATAATAAATGTATTTTATTTTTTAATTCGGTTTTTTGTTTTCGAAATATTATGTTGCTGGAAAGTATCTAGATTCAAAATAAAAATGTTAGTAATAAATACGTGGCATTGGAATCTCGAGTGCTTGACTCCGCTTATTATTTCGAATAGAAGCCAAAAATACATCGAAGGAAGAATAGAAAATTTTACCTATTCTTCAATTTTTTTTCGTGTGTATATTCCCAGATTCGTGAACACTGCCATGCATTCGTCAATGGTCACCCGTTCATCTCAAGAGCTATTTCATTAAATACTTCATCGAAAGGATTGTACCCCTAACAGAGGAGCGCACCGTTGAGTTCATTCCATTGTGAAACCCAATCTAGCCATGTCGTCTCAATCTCATCAAATCGGAAGAGGATTCTATTGAAGGCAGAAGGTGATACGCTGACACCACGCTGACATTGCTCTCCGAATCGCACAGGAGAAGAAGAAAAAGAGGGGGGCAGAGACCGATCGAAATATCAGCAAACGCTGAAGCGTCACTGAGCACAACTTGCTCCTCCTGTTCCAAGGTGACCACCGAACACGACGTATTGAATCTCTGATTAAACAACGGAAATCCTCGTTCTCCTTTTCACCAACCACGAGCTTCATAGGAGAATGCTTCCCAGAATAGAAAAGATGGTTTATAGAAAGTACAAACCGAATATAGAATTTAAAAAATAATTTAATACTTACGACCTAATGATGGACGAACACCATTTATGAAGTGCTTTGAAGAACACAACGTATCGACTTGAGGTTTAGGTCGTCGTCAGGTGCGACAAATTATAACAAGAAACATAACAACAGAACAAAAAATGATATTTGTTCGTAAGTCTTATATTATTTATATATTTTGAATAGATGTTAATACTAGTCGACAAATGTAATATTTCATAAACCCTTGTAAGTAGACTAAATTTTTATTTGAACACTCAACATTTCAACAAAATTCAGTCATCGTCGGGTGAATGTACATAAGTAAATAAATGTAAAATAAATAACTCTATAGAAAAATTATTAATAAAGAAAATATTACAATTGTATTATGATTGTAAACGAGAATATTGTCAATAAACCCAATAATATATTATTTTACCCTAAAATGTTTTAACGGGCATACATTGGTCTATGCCGTGCAAACGTACGTATGTATATACCAGAAATAACACCAAAGGTAGGATTAACATTTTGCCCACAAGACGTAATAGTTCGTGGAATTTTTAAGTGAAACATCTACAGACGCGATAGGTACAAAAATCCCGGGTCAACTTGAACTTCATGTCGGTAAATCTGAGCGTCACATTTCGGATATATCGGTTCTCGAGCCGAAGCTACCCAAACCAAGACCTACTCCGTCATTTTAGATATTATCGTTTGTATTAAACCTGCCCACATTGCTTTTGAATCTTGAGAGTGTGTGTGGCGCTATGGTGAGAATTTGAACTATTCAATCTCAAATTAACCGCAAGATAGCACTAGTGTCATTCCTATCCTTTGTATGGCGCAAGAATCAAACACTCCCGCGAATTGTTTCGGTTTCCAACCCCATCCCTGAGAAAGCGCCACCGGCATTCCCACATGGTTGACCCGCATTTCTTGATATATATTTGTGATATAGAGATGTCTCATATGACCGATATTCAAGTGGGTCTTGACCAACGTACCCAAAACCTCAAGAAGGTATTCCAGAACTTTTCGCCGTCTAGCGACGACTTAAACTCCATCAGTACTTCAGTTCTCATTTTATGGTCATTAATGAACTACAGTGTTTCTCGTAAGTGTTTCTTTAAAAAGACGTACATTCGATAATTTATACTACGACCTACTTGATTATTGCACGCATTCGACCTCCACATGTCGCAGTTTGAACGCAAGGTACTTATTGGTACTCTAAACGCAAGGATGTCTGTGGTGCTGTGGTGAGAATCTGAACTATTGAGGAGTGTAGTACCTTAAAGTAAGCGCAAGATAGCACCAGTGACATCACTTATTCTTTGCATAAGACCACAATCAAACTCTCCCACAAATGTTTCGGTTTCCAACCATCATACCAGGGACGACGCAACAGACATTCCCAAACTGTGGACACTATCTTCTAATATTATTTCTGCAATGTGCGGAGGTCGTATGCACACGATAATGAGTAGTATGATCAAGTAGGTCGTGAATAAAAACGAGTAGCATAGACATAATCATTATTACAAAAAATAGTTCCTCTGAATAATTAATTCAATAAAACACAAATTCGTCACTTTCAGAATATTATTTAATGAACAGTTTAAATTACGTTTCTGCTATGAAAACAGTCCTCTAAAACTAGTTAGTGCTAGAGGAATAGAAATGTTATTCCTAGATCGGACCGACCTCAATATGAACATTGTAGTGTTACGATCAGTAAAAACATACCTGATGTCAAAATAGCGCACTCATATCAACGTCATTAATAGGAACATTTTTTGTAAAAATGATAATAATAAATATGATAATGAATTGATTTGAAAAGAGGCAGTTGAAAAGTGTGTATGACAAGTTGGAGAACAATGAACTAATGTACTCTCCGGAAGCAAGCATTTATCACTTATTGACCCCAAGAAAAAATCATGACAACTCCCCTCCTCCCGAAAATGAGAATAAAATAGTAGCTACTTGTAACAGTATCTACAGAATATAAAAGAATTATTTAATAGAACGCAAAAACGTTATTTAACAACTTCGTACAATTATCATTTTTTTATTTTTTCCAAAAATATTGTTTATAATTTGTAAATATTTAAATAACACAATTTGAGATTAATAATAACAATAGTATTAATAAGTCAGAACCTAGAAGAACTATATCCATGTTTAAGTTAGAATTCACTTTTGTTGGTATAGCTTATATTTACCTTACAAGTGCAATAAAAAAGTTACGAGAACAAAGTGATGATAGAACAAATAGAGAAGAGCGTAACCGCCAGTTGGTGAAACTCATGAAAGTAAACCAGAAGCCGTGGACTCGTTCATGATGCTAGTGATAGTGGCCGAGCGAAAATATACTAAATTCCATGACGATACGAGAAAATTCTCTCATTAATAAAACAAGACGCTACTTTCGAGATAACAAGTTTCCAGACCAACATCTCGCAAATGTCTAATTGGCGTGGCACTCTCGTGAGCTCCTCCTACGCTAAGGGGTAATTTCGTAACCTTCTCCACTAGCGGTGCAACCCTCTTGCGAGAGATACCGAATGAGACTTTGAGGGGAGGGAAGGCGGCGCAGATAGTTGTCGCGAACACAAGTTAAATACGCATTAATACGATTGCAATTTATTGTGAGGATGGAAGGTCTGGAGACCATTCTTTGAGTTGCAGCTTCCAGTGCTGCTGTTTTCGAATGACTCGAATTTGTGTTTAGCACAGTCTCGGGTTGAAATAATAATGGAGAGTAGTTTGGCCTAATTTCCTGTAATTTATATTAAGAATTCTTCATTTTATATATATTATTTGGGAGTCACTGCAGTACTCTAAGAAGTGGGAAAATCTAATGTACAAAATATCTTTTATGGATATACAGAAGATTTCTTTTACGTTTCATTCCTTGACATCATCTTACACTGAGGCAAAGCAGTATTGATACGTCATTCTTGATTACATAAAAAGGCAAAAATTATATTGATAAAAAACCAAAACTAACACACAATAAGCAAAAAAACCATACAATTCAATGATGTAATAGTTCTATAATGGTTACAGTTAGAACAGTACACTAAACACCGTATATGAATTAAAAATAATCTTGTTTGTCTCAGTAGACAGAACTACCAACGTTATGTGGCCTTCTGCAAGGCAATGTCAGAGTCGTACAATCCTAAGTCGCTGTCGTACTATGCTCTTGACTCTGACATTGCTCTGAAGAAGCCAAGATAAGACGGCTAAAACGTTGGTAATTCTGTCTACTGAGATTACTTGTTTTATATTACAACTAACGTGACTTACAAAAATACTATGAGGTGTTATGTTGAAATTATTCAAATAATTATGGTAGAAATAAATCAATAAAACATCGTACATCGTCATAAATCGTCATAAATAGATCATATAGTGATTACGACTTGAAAAACACACCATACCGGTCATTCAAATGATGTATTTGCAATTATAATTTGTAGTGAAATACATTGTGTCTTACAGCGAAAACAATTTATTTTTAAAAAAAGACCAACTTTTAAATCATGAAAGTGATGGAAGTTTACTTTGATGTGTATGAAATTTTCCTCTGTAGTATTTTTACTTCAGTTTTATTTATAGGTCACCGGACTCTGAAGCAATCTTATTCCGCAATACTGCTTCATGAGTATGCTGCTCCGTAACTAAAGTAAGTGGTATAATAGCAATGGTAGTTAGATTCGTTGATGTGTTATTGAAATTAAGTCGATTATTTAGTGGGTATATATAAATACAGTATTATAAGTAGTGTTCTGGGTTGGGTCGAGCTGGGTGTTTATTTATTGTTTTATGTAATTTAGCAAGAGTTAGATTATCCTATTTGTTTCGTAATATTTTGTAGCCCTGATGAAGATAGCGTACGCTATCGATACATTGGCATAGTCAATAAATTTTACCTAAACGCAAGAATTATTTAAACAATAAAATTTATTATAATAACTATTTTCCTGACTCTTATGCCTCGTGATGATGCAGCGTCATCTTTTGACCATAATATAATCAATTGTCGATCCGTGTGATTGGAATTCTACCGTACTTCTTTTATATGCTCCGGGAAAAGGAGAAATACAATAAATTCAAAATATGTGACATTAGGGAAACTGAGATAAAGAATTGAGACTTTTCTCAATCCCTTGTGCTTACGCACATTTAATTTATTTGGTGAGAGTTGAAGTTGGAATTTCTTTCAAATTCAAGATACGAAGTGCGAACACCATCCATCGCATTTCTGCTTCACTCGTCCTCATGTCCTACGCCACCAACGAAAAATCTTTGTACTTTAATAAATACGTAAATAAACTGACCAATTCGATTATTGGTTTATTCAGTTACATAATTTAATAACATGTTCTTCATGATTCAATCATTTATAGAGATCTTTGGTCATTATAATAATTTTTTAAATTGAAGAGTACAATTTATTATTTGAATGAAATACTTGATTCAATACTTACTCAAAGTATTACTGAATAATTTTATCTTAATACTAAAAAAATCAGCATCTGATTCTGTTTAATTTAATAAATTATTACAATTTTGAAATAAATAATTATATGTGAATAAAATTGAATATTGCCACGTTCATACTTATTAAATGATATAGTATAGTACACATAATATATAATAAATAATGTATTAAATAATTTAACTATTATTTTATTTGTAAAATTCACTTTAGAAAATGAGTAATTGAAAATATACTCGCAAAAATTAATAGTGAAAATAAAATAATTCTTTGCTTTTATCATAGTATTACTAGTAGTCGTAGATAAGGTTTTTTAATACGTCTCGAAGATATGATCTCACAAAGATAGTAAGGAAATTTTATTTGGTTATACGGGTAGCAATATTCATTAAAGAGAAATAAACCGTAGATAATGCATTAAATAGAATATTTTATATTCATATCTTAAATATCACTCATCTACAAAACAGTACATAAATATTTTTATCACACACACATTTACACATAATAAATAAATAAATAACACATGAATTATTTAGAATTAAACAATAAATTATCTGAAAGTATTTGTAAAATTAAATAAAGAACACATAGAATGTTAACTGCCATATATCTCAACATCACCGTCATCACGTTTTTCACACACATAAATAATATTTTTTAAACACACCATACATCAGATATTGAACTAAATTAATATTCTGTAAAACAAAAATAATATTTATCGTTTTTTTTTGTTTGTTTTTTTTAAATAGAGTCCATACGAGGTGAACACCACCATAAGTATATTATAACAAATATTTTTGTGAATAAGAGCAAATGAAAAACAATTAAGTTCTATCTATTTTAATACCTCTAACCAACATTTTTATTATTCAAGCATATTTCTATTAAATAATTGTAGCAATAATCATGGATAAATAATGCATGTATACGTGATTTTTTAAGAAGGAGAAAGTAGGATATCACTTGATTGCGACAGATGAAACGTAATTACAATTAATCTGTATCAAGTATGTGTTTTGCACTTCATGATGTTCACCTTCTAGACCGATTGGGAAACAGAAAATAATTCACATTAGACTAGATAAATATATCACATAACTACACAATAACTCGATATAAAAGTATTTAATTCAGGAAATTATCCTCAATAAAAACAAAATTCCAGATTAATTCAGAGCAGAGTTGAAAATGCTAGGTTAATAAGTGCATTATTGGATGTTAGAAACCATCAGTTTGTTTACTAACACATTTTTTAATCGATTTCTCGTCCAAATTTACACATAGTTCACAAAATACAAAACCATTACATTAATATTTTATGCGTACACTATATTCAGGGTAAACGGTGTGATTTTAAGAAATCGTTTTAAGGAATCGGAGTATTTTAACTGTCTGCTCACATTTCTCGAGAATTCGTTTAGAAATTATGCACGATAGTAAACCGTTAATTTAAAAAATTAAATAAAATTGACGTTATTACAAAGATTGATCATGCTGCTTTAATAATTCGACAGTCCATCCACAAATAAATATTCCCTACACCTTGCAACACTTTCTTAGAATAAAATAATAGAAGCTACTGGAGTAATACTGGACTGTTGTCAGTCTTCTAGAAACATCATAAGCGTTGTTCTTGTATCATGTGCGTAAATTTTCCACTCAACTATAGGGTACATGAAAGTTACTATCTCGCACTCACCAAAAAGATAGTCGCCGGACATACGACTTGATAACCAAAATATGACAGCAAGTATATCCTAGGGAATTTTGAAGTTCTTTTCCCAAAAGAACTCGTTCACACGCTTATAGCTGTATTGATTTCAGTCACTTTCTACACATTTTCCGATTTTTCTGGATATTTAACTGAGAGATACCAATGAGGTTGATCCAAGTTACATTCCTCTTCACGAGGGAAACTTAACGGAAAGAGTTTGCCCAAACCTTGAACCAAAATCTTGAAGTTCCATGACACGGCTGAGTCATACGCAAACGGGGTAATTTTCACGCACATCCTATTCGAAACCACTTGAACGTGTCACTGCCGTCCCAAATCTTCGCCTTCAGCTGCCTCTTCCGACTGCCGCAAGAGACCACTTCCACCCACTCATTTTGATTCGCTGATGTCCACAATCTGAACGAATCAACGCCCTCCAACTCCGAAGCAGATACATTTTCCTTATTCAAATGATCCATTGTATTCCCCCGTGGATGCTTCTTGACACACCCAGAACGGAAGGTCTTCTCCTCGCCGCGAATAGATCTTCGGGAAATCACTTGGTGACACGACCTGGAACACACGACTTCCTCGATTTTGAAGAGCTCACCGTGCATTGTGTTTTCTAAGACGACGAACGAGCAGTCGTCTATTTGAGCTTTGTCCGACCAGTCCTTGACATGGTCGTAAGTCTCGAGAGCTCCTTGGCTGATCTCACCTCTAGGGACGTTGGATGACGAAGGGCGAGCCTTCACTCCCAGGAACCAGATGGTGGACACACACAAGACGAGTACACAAACAAGGAAGTACGACATTTCTCCGTTGCTTGGAAAGTATACGTAACCCACTCTCCAATCAGTTGACACGACTTGGTAGAATGATCCTCAGGAACAGAAGCCGAACTGAACTACTCAGAAACTGGTGTGTTTTTAAAGCTATACCATATCCATTTCCCTCTTTTTATCGTCATGTAAAGGAAAAAACGACGAATTGATTACGGATATTACGTCTTGAGGCAATCAGCTGAATGCGGAGTGGATGGTTAGAGCGTATTTTAAACTTTGGGGATCCCCAAGATCCGCGGGACGACAATCTAGTAGGAGACGGAGGAACACCCATCATCCGATCTCCCACACGTCATGAAAATATTCGATGTTTCCTTCCTTACACTCAGCTTATCAACCTCCTTCTTCGTCATAAACTGACGACAGAATCGACGTCACTGTCATTTAAACTGCAACGTCACTAGCGTCTCTAACTTCTCGCGGAAGGAAAAAAGACGCCTTAAACGCTCCCCACTTTATTTTAGTCCCCCCCTTCTCATCTCAAACGAAGGTGCCACAACTCTTCTCAATAGAGTAAGAAATTTAAGCACATTTGTCTCACAACTAAATACACGTGAAACTAGAATTGATTCATTCTTTGTATTTTTAATAACTTTAAGAAAAAACTCAATGAGATAGAGAAAAAGGATTCCTCCTCTGTAGCGAAATCTGTAATGAAAAGTATGTTCATTATAATAGAAACCATGTTCGTATAATAATGAACATACCTTTTATTATTATTATAGAAACCATGTTCGAAATGGTTCTAATGACCTTAACGTTGACGAGTCTTTACGCCCCAAGAAAAAGAAATGTTCGACGTTCAAGCAGTTATATGTATAACGCTGAACAAACATCTAAAATGGCGAGTCATTTTTGTGGTTAAATTATTAATATCATACTGTAAATCGTTCGAATTTGGTGTAAAATAAAATAATTTTTTCATGCCATTACCAGTGGATTCTCTCCTTGCAAAATTATATTTAGTATTTTAGAGTGGGTGTGATTCTATGGAAGAAAAATTATTGTAAATTTTTCAAAGTAAACTGATTTGAGGTGACTTAAATGACTTAACTTGTATTCCCTTACAATTATTTCATCCATTCATTTTTCGTGGTCAGACGGTAGAGCAGACTTTGTACTGCCTTAGGGCCCTTGATCGGAATTGATGGGATGGTCCCTTGCTTGCTTCCGGAGAGTAAATTAGTTTTTTTTTCCTCCACGTGGTCATACGCAGTTTGTACTGTTTTTTGACAATAAATTTATTTATAAAATTTATTTACTCTCCATCTCTTCACTGAATAACAGACATTTTATTAAACGGTTTCCAAACTTAGTTACTGTATTATATTTCGTTTCTATAACAACGGTATCGCACATAAATAAGAAGAAAAATAGAATTACGTTTACCCACCTTTACAGCTTTATATATGTGGTTACAAAGGAAATATATGCGGAATGAAATATAGGCCAAGTGTGTCTTAGATGACAGTGGGTAACAAACTTCCGATCTACTTTTATACTTTCCAGAAACACTTGAATACCTTATCTGTTGTTTCCGCGAACACTGTCTCCTCTTTACCGCCGTCTCTTGTTCCAATTTTGCATCATTTCCCTCCTTATGGGACACCGCAATCGCAATCGTCAGTAAAAAATTGCGCCACCTTGTCACGCGCCATCTCGCGCCATCGGGGCATCCCGTTTGCGCGAGTAAAACCGCGTCTCCGGAAGTTACTTCCGTTTCAATGAAGTCGCTCTCTAAGATGACGTACAAATACGAAAATGTAAAGGAATTCATTCACTGGACACGGATATAATGAGAAAATAAGGAACCCAATAAGTATCAATTTAATCGCGCGAGAAATTCAATGAAACTCACATTATGTAGAATAATGTGAAAGTGTGCATTTATTTTGCAAAATTATTTTATTCCCTTGGATAATATGACATATTACCCATATCTCCATCTGCTAGTTGGAGGAAAATTTCGCTCGTTCCGTATTTACCGGACACATCAGAGCTCTCAAGTGGTCAAGGAACATCCTTTTCAAATAAATGAGCCAAGTACCTTATTTTCTGTAGGTAGTTTTTAAATGTTTTTGTCGGGGAAAGGCAAAGCTGAAAGATGAAACAATACTCCTACACGTCTTTTTATACTCTCATTTCCCTTGCTCCGTGTTATTTCCTCCATCCCGTTATGCAGAAAACGAACTAAAATACCTACGAAATTTACGTATTAATGTATGTGATGAAGAGATTATGATGTATCGAATGAAAATGGAACATGGTACCGGGGTTCGAACCTGCGACATCCAGCTTTGCGCGTGGGTGCGCTACCATTGCTCTATCACGTTCGCACTGAGGACCCCTCGATATGGACCTCAGAGGTGGTCTCATTCGAGATACTATCCTCGTTCCAGGCGACTCCCATTGAGAATACTTTATAGTGGGTCGATATATTCCATGGGGTCTGGATATCCATCATAACTGCAATGTAAGAGATTTATGTATGTTTGTATACTCCAGACATGAAATATTTGGGCCCACGATAAAGTACTCCCAATGGTAGCGAGGGCAAAGGGCGAGCGGGAGAGAGTAGTGGTAGTGCACCAGCGTGTAAGCTGGATATCCCGGGTTCGATATCCGGTCTCGGGTCCCACTTTCATTCAATATAAAATAATTAATCTGTCGACTGGCGGCGTGGTTCACCGCAATTGAAGAAACTTATGTGTATGATGGGGTGATGGAGAGAGAACAGTTGTGACGTACTTGTATGTCTTCGCTTCTTGTGCTCTTCTAAGCGGGAGAGCGTGTGTTCAATGTCCCTTCCCTCTGTAGGCTCTACGGGAAGTGTCTAACAACTGAAGTTATGCCCAAACAACTCCAGACCGTTGTCGGTTCGGTACCTTACATTCCTAAGCAATCTAACATTTCTCCTTCTCAATTTCTGCGCCAAAATCGTGCAGGAGGTGGACGAAGTGACCTGAAGGTTGGAACCTAGTCACCTCACAAAATAAGAGATAAAATAACAAGAGGAGCAAAACCATTGCACATACTTTCTCATATGCGTTACTCCGCCTGCAGCCTAGACTGAGAAAAAAATTCTGTAGTGAAAGGGTCATTTCTGGCGTGGTCCTCTATACTTTGGTCGTCTTCATGCTCAAAGTCGCTAGATGAACTTATCACTGTCATCTATTTTAAATTTGAAAGTAAAATAAATATTAAGAATATTATTTCAAATAGTGAAATCTCAGTCTTACAAATATCGTAAAAATGTTATTTAAACGTAATTTCGTTGTAGAAACAAATTGATATTTTTTTCGTAACTGCAGTGAATTTTCTGTCCTCCTATTAATTTTATCATTTTCATCTTTCATCATACATTAAATGAAAATGGGAGACGGGAACGAGATTCGAACTCGGGTCCGAGATTTGTGTATGTCTCAGTTTACGAAAACTGTATTCTACGTCTGCTTGGTCCTTTNTAAGTGTAGCAGACAGAAATTATTTTACTGCGTCTACACCAAACTTTCAAGCAAAATACCGCTAATGCGGATGTAATACAAATACATACTAATTGTATGTAACGTACAGAAAACTTAAACAAAATCGTTGGAGCCGTTTTTGAGAAACATTCAAAAGAGTACTTTGCCCTTCATGTGACGTACCCTTTGTTTTACAGTAAAAAATATTAGAGCACGTGAATCAACAACAAGTAAATTCTATATAAATATGAATTAAATATACTTATTCGTTTACTCAGAATCACTGCGCACAGACGAACGTTATGCCATAAACTACTTTTCAGAATCAGCGATCGCCAAAACGGATATTTGTGTCGAAATCTCGCTTTCGACTTTTTCAAGATTACACTTTCTATATACTACGAATATGAGAAAGTAAAAATAAAAGAAATAAGTAATTAAGAGGAAGAAGTCACCAGAGCCGGACAGGCCTGGTGTATCACATTCATAATGCATGTTAAGACTTCTCTGACGCAAAATAAAAATATTAAAACCAACAATGTTGTTGAAAATATTTTAAAGATTCAACCAGAAATTGTAAAAAGAACTGAAATTTAAGAAAGAGTGTGACATGATTCATAAAGTTGACCCACTATATAAACGCAAAATACTTTCGATTGAGTGAAAGTTACAAAGAACTTACATTTTTCCCCTTTTCTTTGGCCATAGTCATCCCATGACGTCTTGCCTTTAACTTGTGTCATTGAAAGACTCTTTATTTTCTAGTAGTCATTGAAAGACTCTTAGTTTTACGTTGCTCCTATTCTTCCAGTTTTGTACTCTTTCCTTAATTGGCCCAATTGTGTCACAAGAGACTTACAGCAGTGATGAGATGAATGAATAATACCAATATGCTTCCTAAATGTTGGAATTTAAATGAGGAAAACAGAGCTCGATAATACTGAGACTAACGCAACCGAAAACACATCTAGTTTCGAAATTCTACCAGCCGAACAGCCTTTTCCTCCACTTATTGTTCACTTGAAGGAAATAGTTTCTGGAGAGCGAACGTGATTAAGACGTTGAGGAACTTTCTGGTTACCTCAAGACACTGACCTCAGAATTGCATGACGCTGTTACAGACTTGTTTGTTCAAAGATGAAATTCGAAGGAGAAATCGCAAATAATCGGATATTTGGTGTACGGACAAGGGAAACTTGGACGCTTTTCATGCAGGGCCGGGCTAACAATTCTCTTGGCCACACTTAATATTAGGAAATGATAAGTTAATCGCTATGATATGTATGTATTGTTATTCGTTGTAATTCACTAAATGTAAACTAACTTTTTTCTGGTTCCGCTGGGAACCGAATCCGAGATATCTCTGTGGTAAGTTAGGGCTCTTGCCCTTTTTTTAAACATACCGCTGCACCATCGCGGTAAATACTATGGTTCCACCCACTCCGTTGTATACATACCCCCGTACACCCATTTAATTTCTATCAATAAACTACTGCTGCAGGTAATCTCCAGAAACGGTTTTTTTTATTCTTCATGGGTCATTCGCCAATAAGCCATTCTCAAACAGCTTTCCACTTCAAAAATAACAATTTTCTTCTCTACCAATATATAATAAATGTTAATCCTGTAAATTTGTTCTACTCGGAACCATAATAGACCATTTGCACCATTTTCTCGTGTAATATATATTACATTCTGTTAATCTGTTGGATATTGAANTCTACTAGGAACCATAATAGACCATTTGCACCATTTTCTCGTGTATTATATATTACATTCTGTTAATCTGTTGGATATTGAATCTACAAAGCAACACATCAGTTGCATATTTGTTCATTTCGACAATCGTTTCCCTATTGGGATTATATCATGTACAACTTAAATTCACAATACTGATATTATACTTGGAAGAAATTTACTATGACCAATCTTCCAAACAAATCTCCAATTCACACAAGGATTCCTTACACCTTGGGTCTTATGTTTGCAATCGTCTCCTTATATATTGATTCTGTTGTTACTGTTCTCTCATCTACCAAAGTATAATTTATATCTTGGCGTATTAGTCGCGTATAAACTATAACCTGTATTTGCTTTATTATTTTGAGATTGCAAAGAATTCGTCGTAAATTCGGAGGGCTTTTCATTCCTACGCCATCCGACCAGAAACGTATCCAATACGTTGAAAATGTTCCCTCTCTTTGACCAAACAGTATCCTTCGTAAAAAGAGTTTAAGATTTTTCTTAAATTTCACCTACTCCATACCCACAATCCGCTTTGGATTGGCACATTCTCTCCAGGGAAAAATATTTCCCCTCCACAATAATTGACCCTCACCTTTCGATATTTGGGTAATATGATGTTTGATGTAGGATTCACATGAGCAACAAACCAAACTTTTCATAGAAAATATCATAGCCTCTGCTGCAAATTCCAATTTCGAGGTAAAGTTTCCCTCACTGAACTCCTAAAAGCATTAACTTTAACATCATAATTTATATATCCTATTGCATTTACACTCCTGGTGAACAAAATTACAAGAATTTTCATTTTCGATACCGTTCGTACATTTCAATTACTTAAATTTCCTTCACCTCCAAAGAGCATGTATTTTGATTTTTATAATTTATTTCTGCTCTAGACTGATCGCAATATTCACACAATACATTTATCACATCTTAAACCCACCTGTCATTATTGATAATAAACGATAGATCATCTGCATATGATTTTAAAGCTGTTCGTTGAAATAATCTCGACACTGTATATAATTTCTGATGTAATTCGACCAACAAGGTGTTAAACAGAACAGTATTATAGACCTAGGACATCCATGCCGGACACCACAGTTTATCTTATCTCTTGCGCCCAGAAACCGTTTATCTGTACATGTTTAATACTCCGCTATACATTGTTTGTATCCACGACAGACACATTTTCATGTTTAACTTCATTAAATGCTTAAAATCAACCATCAATATGCCCCCAAAGCTGTTATATTTTACTTTTTGCACTATCACATCCCTCATTTTTTCACGAGTGTCCAGTGTAGATCAACCTCTCACCGCGGCGGTCGGGGCAGCGGTCGGCTGTGTCCTCGCTGCTAATATTCGTACGATAATTTTGTAGTCTCAATTCAGCAACATTATCAGCCTTTATTGACTTACACTGTGAGAGCCAACGACAGGAATAGTCGCCCGCTTTACTCACGTTTACAGTACTTATCAATAGATGGTAATAATGAATTCCCCATAATAATTTCCTACAGAAATAAATTACGGAAAAATTGTTTCTTATGTTGTCTTGAGCGCGTCCGCCATGGTGTTCGTCAATGAAATTTGGTCTGCCTTTTTGAATTTAGACCCTCTGAAGTATTCAATAAATTTAATAAATTTATTGTCAAAAAACAGTACAGACTGCGTATGACCACGTGGAGGACAATAAACTAATTTACTCTCCGGAAGCAAGCAAGGGACCATCTCATCAATTCCGATCAAGGGCCCTAAAGCAGAGGCGGATTCAAAAATTTCAGCAAAAGTTCCTAGATAAGATAAAAAGCAAGTGGTGTTTGAATCAAGTGTGATCAAATGACTTGACTGGGGTTTGATTTTGGACCCTTTCAATGGCGTCAACCAACGATTCTATCACGTCCAAATGGTCTGCCACTATTTTTCCCGTCATTGGTAGGCTATGTTTGACTACTATGCGAAGTATAAAATATGTGCAAATGGGGTGACTAGCCTCCTTTGGTTAAATAATATAAATTAAGTTATAAATATGTTCGTCACGCGAATCGGTTGGCAGACTTGCATTTTCTGTTACTACCAATCAACTACCATCTATTGATAAGTATTATAAACTTGAGCAAATCAGGTCACTATATTTGTCGTTGACTCTTGATCTATCAGTTCTTTTCAAAGAACAGATCCAAAGACGGAAGAGAGCCTAGATATTTCCTCAAAGAAAACAAAGCCACTTCTATGAACCACATCCGGGGAGGAAGTGCATACCACATGGGACAATTACAGCGTTTTTGAGGTTTCTCTACGAGGAAAGGAATAAGGAAGGATTTGATTCAAATTGCTCATTTGCATGACTTTATTAAACGGTTCGTGGGTTATCAGTTTAGGGTATCAAAAACGATGTAGCAAATCAGCACCAGAAGTGCAGGAAAAATAGACATTTCACAAAGCAAAATTCGCATAGAGATAAAATTTGGAGTACATCATAAGATCATGATTTCAAATGAAATATCAAAAGCTCCCATCGATCCCTCTTGTGTTAAAAAATTTATTCAAGGTAATAATAATAATAAATAATAATAATAATAATAATAATGTATGGGTCTCGGTTCCCGTTAATTGTGGTCCATTTTTCTTTGGTTGCCACCCTTTGGACTGAGCCACATTCGCAATTTAGACGTTTCGTCTTCCGCTACCAGATGGCAGTGGAAGCCTGAACTCTGAGTGGGTGCAGTTTTCGCCGAGAATTAAGTTTGCCCAGAGCGCCAAATGAGGCTCAAGAGATCTTTTACATACTGTATAATCATACTACATGCCGTATGCGAATTTTTTGTACCCTAAAAATCCGCCGACCTCGACGGGGTTTGAACACGCGCACTCGAGTAAGAGAGACCACTACGGTAATCACTGACCCTTTTGTTTTAATTACCACCCTCCACCGCGGTAGTCCGTGTGCACCAGTCATTTGTCATTTTCACAGCCTCTTCTATATCTTGATGTTGTGAACTCCGTTCTTCATCTTATTAACATATATTGACGATAATGTATCTACTGGCTCATTAACTACTTGGAGAAATACTTTATCCCTTGAGTTTTTGTTATACTCAAACATTGATTTACCTAATTTTCTTGGAGATCTTCTTCGCCGAGTTGTCTTTCTCTCATCGTGTAATGAACATAATGTGCTATGATCCATGAGACAGTATTATTTTTGAAACTGATAAAATATTGGTAGTCTCGTTCAATTAGAATTCTTTCTTTGACATGTGACAGTGGTAATCTACATATTCTTATCAGTTTCTTCTTTACGTTGATCCAAGGTTCTTTGACATATTTGCATTCTGTAAGGCAATGTTGTACGGTGTTTTGTTTACCGCCTAAATCGCAGTTTCCAGACACACACGTTTGTATTTCAAAAAGCCTAGCATTGGTCGGAATCACATCATTTATTGCTTTGTACCACGTCTCCTTAACTACATTTGGTAGTAATTTGCCATGAACATTTCTCCACACATATTGCCATTTCACATTTGGTTTCTTGTCAACAATTCTGGACTTTGTGTTCTTCATTTTCATCACATCCATGTAGATCAGTTTTGTGTTGTTTTTTTTTAAATCTTTCAAGTTCCCATTTCCAATTCCCGCTTATGTTGAGGGAGTATAAACACATTTTTCCAAGAAGCTTTTAACATAGTTTAAATTTCTTGGCACTGAGTTCATGTTTAGCGGATTCTCCAAACAAACTAGTTCAATCCAATATGTGAACCAATATTTTGTAAATTTTCGAGCATTTTTGAAAGAATCTATCACTTCATTAACAAATAAAACATCGCAATTCTCTTTAACATCACATTAACTCCACCCTCCTGTTGCCTTTGACGCACATAAGTTATTCAATGGGACCATGAATACGTTTCCTCTCCAGAGTATTTGCCCTATTGACTTTTTCATGCTCGCCATTTGCCAATTTGGTATTGGTGACACATTCGCAACATACCAAAGTTTTGAAAGTAGGTATGTCTCAATATACCATATTCTTTGTTGTAAATTCCATTCTTTTAATATTGAGTCTTTTAAAATTCCTTGCAAAGCGTTAAAAACTATTTCGAAATTGTAATTTGATGCATCATTTAAATCAGATGAGAACTATATACATAATATTTTTAATTTTTTTACTATTTGAATATTACTTGATTGAAGTTGATGTTCGGCAAAGGATAGTATTTTGGTTTTTGACATGTTCATTTCAGCCCCTGCTTCGTCATCATATTTATGTATCGCTTCTAGAGATTGTTGCAAATCGTCTTCTTTTTCTAACACTACAGTTACATCATCCGCGTATGTTTTGACAGACAGCATTTTTTTTAGATTTGACGAATCACCCAATTTTCCATGTAGAGCTATTACTAAGGGATTAAGAACAATACAGAATTATATCATTGACAGTGGGCACCCTTGTCTCACAGATCTATTGACTGGAATTTATCCGACAGAAAACCATTCATTTGTATTCTTGAATTATTGTGTGCATATAAAGTTTGTATCCAGTTGCATAATATACTACCAAAACCAGTCTCTTGTACCAAGGCGTGCAGATATTTGTGATTTACACGATCGAAGGCCTCTTTAAAATCTTTTCACAATAGTCCACCTGTCTTCTCCTCAATTCTCTTATATGCAATCCCATCTCTAATGTTATTAACTTTATCCATTATTCGTCTATCTTGAACTGCAGATGCCTGTGCTGGATGTATTACATCAGGAAGGGTTTGTTTTAATCCATTTCCCACAACACGTGCAATAATCTTCTAGTTGATGTTCAACAAGGCAATTGGCCTGTAATTTTCTAGGTTGCAAGCTTTCGGGGACTTTCTGACGAGAACAATGAATCCGTGATATTGTGATTCAGTTAGTTTTCCCCTTGAAAGAACTGTCTTGATTACTTCATGTATGATTTTCCCTATAATTTCCCAGAATACTTTATAGATATCTACAGGTCCTGGGGATTTATTATTAGTTCATCAGATCCTGGGGATTCATTATTAACTCTGGAATATACTGCTTCCTTAAACTCGTCAATGGTTATATCAGCTGAAAATAACTCTTTTCTCCTGGTTCAGTTTCCTGCACCGTATCTCATCCTTCATCTGCTCATTGTGGTTACTTCCTTCTGTCTCCTGCAAAAGTTTCTTGATGTGTTGATACGCATGATTCATGATTTGAGACTGACCCACAACCGGTCCTTCATTACTTTCGAACTCTGATATAATATTACAACTTTTGCGTTTCCTATCGGCAATCACGTGATACATACTGGCAAGTTCATTTTACGATGTCAAATCTCTACTCCGAATTTTAGCTGCTTTCATCTTTTTTCTGTATGTGCTAGTGATTAGTGCTTTAAAATATTTTTTATTTTCATTATCTCCCTTAGATATACTAGACTTCCTACTTATTTCGTTCAAACAGAGGAAATATAAATTTAACTTTCGTATTCTTCCCGTTTTATCAGTCCTGAATAGTAATTTTTAAAATTCGTAACATTCACTTTTACACATTGTTCCCACCATTCCGCTACATCAACATAATTATATTTCTTTGACTGAAGTTGTTTCCATTTTTTAAGAAATGCATCTCTGAAATCATTGTCATTAAGGAGTGAAACATTCATCTTCCAATAGGAACTTCCTCTTGCCATCGGTCGTGATGGAAGAGTAATTTTCATAACGACAGCGTGAAAAAATGATCAGAAAAGGGTGCGAAAGCAATATCTATATATGATATTTTATCAATCAACTCTTTTGATGCATAGAATCTATCAATTCTAGAGCCGCTAGATCTTCTCTTATACGTAAAAAGTCCGTCTTTTCTTTTTTCTTCCCATACATCTTTTAAATTCAGGTTTTATAGTACAGAGTTTAAAGTTTTGCAGAATGTTGGTTTCCCTTGACAGTCCTGATCCGATCCAACACAGTTAAAATCCCCTCCTCTAATTCGATGTTCTTTACTATTTATTATTAAATAAGCAGAATCTTTAGAAGAAGAAAAGATTTCGCGCTTCTATGTTATTGTTTCCTGACGGCGCGTATATATTAACAACTGTTGTTCCATTAACATCACATTTTATCCCCCTCCCTGACGGCAGCATAACTACATTACTGATCTCATATCCTTGTTTGAAGAGGATGGCCGTGCCTCTTTCTGTTTCCCCAACATTGTATATTATTCTAAAACCGGGGATGAATTTAAAATTTTCAATAACTACTTCTTATGTCCGATTCATAAGCCTTAATATGGTCCCTTAGCATTTGCTTTTTCGTTTCAGAATTAATTGCGAAAATATTAATAGTTTCTATTTTTGTTTTATATTCCATTTCTCAGATGTTTGAATGGTTTGTAATAAAAGTACTTAGATTTCTCCCGAAATACCTTTTTCCTTATCGTTACATTCTTTTTTAGCACTTTGTATCACTGTAAGTAAATCTTTGAAGTTTTTAATGAACTCTTTTGCTAATTGTAAAGCTTACTTCGTGGTGTCTGCACTTAGTATTATGAAGAGTTTTGCTTTAGTAACAGCAAAATCAGTACTCCACGTCATCTTCTCTGCCATATCCTTAATATTGTTTCCATCCTTTTTCGAAGCATTCACATCGGTTTTAGTGCTTTGGACCTTCTCAGTACTTTTTGATTTAAGTTCTTTGTTCTTGGTTTCTTTTTTGACTTAATTTTTATTTTTCACTTTTTTTGTTTTCTTTTCTGAGGACATCTCAGTATTTCCTTCTAATATATCTTCTTCCATTTGTGTCTGTACATCTTCTTCTTCCCCTACGCTGTCAACTACAAGTTCACTGTCTCCTTTATTACATGTATGGTTTTCAGAAATCTTTGTTTCTTCTTCTGTGTTAATTTTCGATTCTATCTCTTGACCTAGATCTTGTTTCTCCTCTCCATATTTTCTTTTCTTCACCTGTCTGTCACCCATAATCCTCTTAGCCGTTCTGGCTTCTCTGTTCTATTGCTTTTCGAGTCAAGTTTCGAATATTAACTGTTTCTCTCTTGTTTTGTAAACCTTCTTTTCAAGTAGGCTCCATCTGATGGTATCCACAACAATTGACATTAGCAACAGCGCTATTTGCGTGTCCATCGCCTCTCTCGACATCTCGGAAACGAATTTCTCACAAAATTCTTCATTTGTCTCGTCTTCACCTTCTCATTTTTTTCCCGCACACTATGTCCGCCATTGTGAGGTGGTTTCTACTTTCCCCTTCTGCCCTCAAAACGGACTCCTGAGCTTGCCTTCCTCCTCCCCCCTCAGCCTTCTCTGTCTCTCTTATATTAGTTTCACTTACTTCCCTTCGTGGCATTGTACACTCGCGTGCAAAACGATTTGCTGATCTACAAATAAAACACAAATTATTTTCTTGTTTCAGAAATATTGTTCTTGGGTGTCCCTGAACCGAAATGTTTATTGCACTCGGGATCATCGTCCCATTCAAAATTATATATGCAAAACGGGTGGAGATTTCACAAGTGCCAGATCATCAGTCAGTCCCAAATTTATTTCCTTAATCGGACACTATCTGTCCAAATCTACTTAAAATATTAGAAATATAAGAAAATTTTATTTGCCTCTTTTCCGTTTCTTTGTATTCTCACTTTGATATCTTCAAGTTTTAAGAAGTCTTTACTTATTAATTTTTTCGATCTCATCATTTCCTTTTAAATACACGCACATACTACGTCCGCGTTTCCTTGAAGCGTAGGTCACTGCTTCTGCTGTGACGACGTCCGCAACAGCCATCACGCAGTCTCCCACCGTTATGTTCGGGAATGCCAATACTAATTTCAGCGACCTTGAAAACCATGAAAGGACAGTGCGTATTAAGTCCGTATGAGTTCGTTCTCGCACTTGTGGGCGCAACGCTGTATTCATCGTTTTTCAATCTGCGCTAGCTTGCAAATGATGCTTCGGAGGAAAAAACATAAACAAACCTTTTTTTGTAGGCAATTTTATAATCTATAATGTTTATATTGACTATTTTTACAATAAACCGCATCGCTGAAGATATATTTTTGATAAGCCGTTTTTCGTGACTTATTACCTTGAATAAAAGCTTTAGAACAAGTGGGATCGATGAGGACTCTTGATATTTCATTTGATAAGGCATACTTGGTTAAAGTGTTATCAAATATTTTGCACACTAAATTTACATGTCATATCAGCTAATATAATGCATAATGGGACAGTCTTGGGACATTCGAAATTTGTCTTTTCGACACACTTCATGTCATCTCAAGACGGCATGCGTATTTCCATCATTTACGGCATGTCTTCTACCTCCAAATCGTTGTGTTGTTTCCATGTACGTTGTAATCTATTTGTTTTCTCACTACTAGATCCTTTATTTGTTTGTGCTTGGATTAAGAAGACGACCTCTTCAAGATCATCTGCGGAGAGAATACGTAGAACAAGAGACATTTCTTTGTTTCTAAAGTATTGAGAAATGTCTTTAATCTCGAGGAGATAAATTAACAAATGCAAAATAATAAAGAAATAAATTGAGGAATACTAACGAAATATTCGTACCAAAATCAACTAATACTTTTTATAAAAAGTATTTCTTTCCGAGCTCCGACGGCTTTAAATAGATTTGCCAAATTATCTCAATAATATCCAATCTTATAGTTTGTTCGCGAAAAAAGCGAGAGATTAGTCGCTATCCTTAATGGTCCAGTCATATGCTAGTTTGGCGGGGAAAAATATTTAAGTTTTTTGCTCTTTCGTTTAATATATTTTCGGATGTGCTAAATCCGAATTTCAACTTTNTAAATCCGAATTTAAACCCTGTGTGTTTTGAGAAAAATTCGATAAACTTTAAAAAATGCTATTTTTTAGTTGTTGTTTGTTGTTGTTCTTGTAACTCCAAAAGTACGCGCTTCTAGAGAAAAGTATAAGTATGCAAAAATAATTTTCATTTAAGTTTCTGCAAATACAATGTTTACCGCAGATGTGCTATCCACTGCACCACCCGTCTCGACTCCTAAGTCCGTACGCAACCTCCATCTGGTCTGATCCGGTGAACCTGGACCACATCAACCCGTCGCATGCATTTTTTTTTT
>NNCF01128885.1:33908-59121 GCA_002313205.1 Laupala kohalensis | reverse complement strand
ACCGGACTTAGGAGCTACCAGCATTCGAGCGACCTGTGGTCACTTATCCCCTGAAGGGGGATGTGACCCAGGTTCACCGGATCAGGCCAGGTAGAGGTTGTGTACGGTAGCACACCTGCGGTCAGAGCAAAATGTCCCGGGTTCGAGTCCCGGTCCGTCGCAATTTTCACCTGGCTGTTGTCGTTGCAAACCTCTGCGTGAGTTCTACTTTCACGATATCCAGTTTGAAAGAAGTCAACATGTAATCAAAAATATAGAATAATAGTCACCTCACAACCTACTTGATCATAATCATTATCATAAATATAATTGCAGTGCTCTAGTATGTATATAATCTCGTACAGCCGTCAGTGGTACTCATAGAACCGCTTGTTCAGTTGTTCCCTGTGTTATCAAGGTGTACAGCATGGCTTGGAAATAATAGTCGGCTATGAGTTTTGGGAGGTTGTGGGGAGAGTTTGAACTATTATAGAGTAAAATACCTCACTGAAGCGCCGAGAAAGTTCTAATGTCATACCTATCCTGTGTATGGCTCTAGAATCACTCTCTCCCGCGACGTGGTTCGGATTCCGACCTCTATCCCAAGGAGAGCGACACAGACATTTTGACACAGAGACCGAATTTTGGGGACGCTTCTCTCGCGATATTTATGTTTTTACGGAGGTCGTATATACACGATAATGAGTAAGTAGTCGTGAGCACACAATAATGGGTAAGTCGTTAGTCACATATAGCAGAATGTGATTCCAGGAGACTCTGGGTTATGAAACAGTCGCTAGGATAACATATCGCATGAGTTGTTAGAATACTTCAGCAAACTTCTTTTAAGCTAAAGACGATGTTGGTTGACTCCGCGTGTGACAGTGAAGATGAGGTTTTCTTCGGTAAAGTGACTGCTCGTGAATTAAATATGATTAAAGAGCGATTCTTGTCACATCTCGTACCACGACAATTAGAGGATCCATTTCAATCGTATTCAGATTCTGAACTGGAAAAGTGTGACAAATTCGTTAATCCTAACGTTTTCACAAATTCGTCGCGTGAGTATGAGTGCATTGATTGGTATACTGACGGAGAATTCCGAGAAAGCTCTAAAACACACACACCCGTAGACGTAATTGATTTTGAACTATCACGTGGAACAACTTCAAACAATACCAATCACAAAATCTCAAACAAAGAGGTACCTAAATATCAAGATAACGGTTTCCAAGCAATTAGTCCAGAAGAAGAAGAACTGTCATCGAACAATTCAAAAGATCAATCAGGAAGAAAAAGGCCTTTAAACAACAGTTCACCACGTGATTTATCGACGGAAAATATTCGAGAAAGTTCATCTCAAATTTCTCTTATAGCAAAAAATTTTCTGGAAGAAATAATTTTTTTGGAAGAAATTGAAGATGATGATGATCTTAAAACTTCTGATGAATCACGGAAGTGTAATGAAAGTAAAACTTGTTCAATTAAGTCTTACGTTTCTAGAAACGAAGTATCGAAACGGAGAGTATCTATTGACAAACACAAAGAATTGAAATTATCCTTTGACAAAGAAGAAGTTGAATCAACGCTAGACACTGTTACATCGAGAGAAATCGTAGAAAAAAGATCACCAGAAAACACTTCGAGAGAAGACACTCACGGACTAGCAGATGATTTAAAGAGTCCGGTTATACGAGAAGAACCCATAGAAAAACGTAACATTGAAGAATGTGTAAAAACATTGCAGAGCATTCAGAATGTTCCAAAAACTCCCAGAAATATGGTCAACGCACGAACGGGTGTAACATCTGCAAAAACACCTGAAAAACCACTTCGTGAAATAAAAGTAAGTAAACCTCTCACTCCTGGTGTCTCGTCAGAAAGCAAATTTTCTCACAGCGCCAGCATCAAAAAGAGGTTTTCCCATATTCAGAGCCCAGTAGCAGCATACATTCGAAACCAGTCATCTCAGGCATTTAGAACTCCATCAAAGCAGCCTCAGTCATCTCATACATTCAGAACTCCGGCCAAACGCACCCGAGATGATCAATTACTTCCAACCACTTCCCAATGCGATGCTACAATCTCAATTGCCAAGGCTCCCTTTCCAAAGATACCGAAGGTGAATTACGACAAAGTCCCCATTATCTGTCCCACACATGGAACGGTAGTGGAAAAGATCCCCAAGAAAGCAAGGAACAGTACTCCCAAAGTGATAAAGCACACGGGACGATTGCTACTCATTCCAGTGGTCAAAGAACTTCAGGATGAACTGGAACCGGCGGAACTATCGATAGTGTTGAACAGAAGCGCGAGATTCTCAGATACTATTGAAGTTACACTGGAAAACATATAAGATTTCATGATACAATTTTAATAACGCAACAAGGGCACGTCTATTATGTTAAGCTATGTAAACTAATTGCGTAAGTACTTGTAGTGCAGTAAACAGTGTACACTATATTCGACATTGACACCACAGGTAATAAGCATCACAGCAAGAATATTTTTTCTCACATTAAAAAGAATTATAACATTTTTAATCCAGATGGAAATGTAAAAGAGGTTGGTTTATCAAACAAGGACTTCGAATGAACGTCAGTAATATTTCATCAAAATCTTTAAACAATGAAAATAATTAATATTTATAATTTAACTAGCTGAGAATATTCTTACTAACACAATTGTCGAAGTGCGTGAAATAAATTGAAGATACTACAAACACTCAAGAATGGAAGTACTTTATCAGGTACAAGATTTCGTACGAATTTCTCTACCATTCTCTTATTTATTTTCTTTTTTTTGCTTTCAAAATTGTCTATTTTGAATTCCATTATTATGGCAATCATCAGCGTCATAAATTTTGTGTTAATGTGAATTAATCTATTGAACATACAAATACAAAATTAACACATAATTTGGAATTGTGAAACATTGCATGACATTTGCATCGCATGTTCTGTAAATATGCAACCAATATGAAAAAAATACTTCAAAAAGTCAGGGAGTCTTAAGTCCGTGCGCATTTGCCCATACAGGAAGTGAGTGCATCTGAGTATCAATCAATTTTCAAACCACGCTATTTCAGAAATGGTGCTTTGATATAATACATACAAATATTTTTTGTCATAAACTGTTTTGTCCACAAAATTTAAAACATGTATCTTTACTATTAAACGTATCGTTCAAGAGATATTTGCGAATAAACATTTTTTTTCTTTTTTGTTTTTTCTTTTATACCTCTTACTTCGATAATTTTATGAGTCTCATAGATGGGAACTTTGATGTTTCATTTGAAATAATATAGTGTCTACAATTTTTCATATGAACTAGAAATTTGTTTTTTAATGTCAATTTTGAATGATTTTTTGACTGATGTTATACGAAAACGATATTGGTTGTTGTAACACCGATTGTAGTACATATAATCAAAAATTGATTGCAGTTATGATATCATTCACCAAGTTAAAGAAAGGTGTTGATATGGAACAATTCTTTTTAAATTATTTTTCAAAAAGTTAAACAACATGCGAAAATGGAGGTGTACATTTTCGTGAGAGTAAAGTGGTAAACAAGGAAGAAGGTAGTAAACAAGCGCAGTTTCCCGGATGTGACGAAAACATTAGAAACACACGAATATCCATAAAGAATACAGTTATTAAAAAATGGATATACAATGCATTCGATGTCATTCTTTAATCTTGAAAGTTCCTACCCACTCTGTGTTACGAAAAAAAATTACGGGCTCGTCCGGGATTTGAACCCGGGACCTCTCGCACCCTAAGCGAGAATCATACCCCTAGACCAACGAGCCATACGTACGCGAGGAAATAATATAAATAAGTACACAAAATATTTTAAATAACAATAGTTTGAAAAACAGTCATCAACTTTTAGCTGCTCCAAACATAATTCGAATTTCCAGTCGTGTGACTATGTCTCGAATGCATTACTTTTCGGAAAATTACTTCAAGTTTGAGTTTTAGGAGACAAAAACGTTTTGGATTATTCGTAGTAATTATTTCCGAAAAAAATGTACAAATAAATTTACGTAATCCACAAAATATAAGCCATATAAGTATTCAAAACTACTACATCCATTTAGAACCACTGCTATCACGTTACACAGAACTTTGAGGAGTAAAATGTACACAAATTTGGTCACTTTTACTACCATGAAATTTTTAATTTGAAGAATATTATGAAATACAAGTATATTAAATGAGTAAGGTATTCCATTATATACACTTATGTCAACTCATTTTCTTCTTTAACATTCATGAAGTCAATGTCGTTAGTAGTTGTTAAAACTGGAAAACATTTTTTCTAATTGTTTTCTTTAAACAAATAAAATACTATTACATTTTAGTCATCGCCATTATTCGGAATGCGATGCTTCATAGTGGCTAAATGATCTGCGATATAGTTATTTAACAACATTACAATTATTAACAAATATTCCCTGAAAAAATTTCCCAACCCCATATCTAAAACATTCTACGAGTTACCTTCCGTGTTCCGATCAAGCAAAGAAAATATGGGCTCGTCCGGGATTTGAACCCGGGACCTCTCGCACCCGAAGCGAGAATCATACCCCTAGACCAACGAGCCGCTACGTTGGGTGAAACGGGGATATAAAAATTCCCGAGCAGTTTACTGTGTCTGTGAGGAGTGAAGGCTTCAGCACGAGGTAGATGATGTCACAAAAGAGGAATGCCGTCGCGCGCCCACATCGGTTGTTTGACGGATGTACCACTGAACGATTACGTAACACACTCACATCTCCAGGTGATTTTTCTGCACGTTATGTTACACAGTAGCAGCAGCTCACAAAGACACTCTGATTTCATTGAATTTCGAAAGAAAGAATATTTTAAAAAATTTAATTAATTAGTTATTGAGACTGGGTCGAAGAAAAAGAAGCACTATTTTATACTGCCAACGATTCGAATATTTATATTTTCTTCTTCAGGGCTACACACAAAATGGTCCACAATTAGTCAATTTTATTTCTTACTACTAATAATTTCAATAATATTTTAATGTTAATTTAATATATTATTTAGATATTGGTAATTGTAGACCTTGTTCTGTGTAACCCTGATGAAGAAAATCTAAATTTTCGAATCGTTGGAAATTTGAAATACAGTTTCTTTCATTCTTCGTCCCAGTCCCAATAGGTAATATATGTTATCAAATTTTGGGAATAACCTTGTGGAGTAAATACAAAATAAAGTCTGAACAATTAAATACTAACTTCTTAATGTGACACAAATGCAAGAAAATCTTTAAAAATCACTAAGTATAGATTTAAATACAGCTAAATTGATATCATTGCCTATTTCTTACAACCATGACAGATTTAGGAGGTTTGTTTTTAATCGGTTTTATAGGAAGCATTTTTATTATATTTCTTTATGCTTATAAAAAATTAAATTAGTAAAACGAGTACTTGTCTAGTGATGAACACTTTATGTAATAAATTCAATTCACTAAAGCTAATCCAATTATTATAGATGAGTGGTCACTGTTTACTTTCACAATGAAGACTTTCGTAAATTCCCACGAAACATGTGATGTGACATTTCTGCTGGAGGAAGTTATTTACTTCTAGACAAATTATCATGTTAAATTTCCGTCATTTATCACAAATGTCATTTGTTGCATAATAATTTTGTGCTGCTCATGCCCTGGTATTTCCTCTTGACGAATTTTCCGTTCGAGTTTAAATGTCAATTACTAATTCATCATTGTTAATATCATAAGTGAGTTCTAATCATTCTTCCGCTGGTATGTTTACAGGCGATTCATAATGTACGAAAGTTTCAAATTTATAAATTTAATTTATAAATNACTGCGTATGACCACGTGGAGGACAATAAACTAATTTACTCTCCGGAAGCAAGCAAGGGACCATCCCATCAATTCCGATCAAGGGCCCTAAGGCAGAGGCGGATTCAAAAATTTCAGCAAAAGTTCCTAGATAAGATAAAAAGTTCCTAGATAAGATAAAAATTAATTCAGATATTACAATTTCCACATCCCCTGCGTTTTCGCGGGTTTTTTTTTTGGCATGGAAAAGATGGAGTTGGTCCTTGCTTTTATCCGAGGAGCAAAACAGCTTACTGTCCTTCACGACATCGTATGTGTAGTTTTTATCTGCATTTTGGTGTTTATAAGGTGTTGGTTTAAGCTAATATTAATATAACATTGAACCATAGTGAACNGTTGACGAGCCCTAAAGCCCCACAAAAAAAAACAAAAAACAATGATTTAGAACTTCCTGAAGTTGTAATAGTCCAAGATTTTTGAATTTATTCCACAATGAAAAAGACTAAATTTTCGTGTAAGTAGAGACAGTCGAATATTAAATTTACTTGCAACTTCTTACTCTATTAATGTTAAAAATCTTTCACAATATTATTTAGACAACTACATGTTTGTCTAGTGTTACTTCCTTAATTCGTGCTGTGTAAGACAACTTTTTTTTTATCGCAATCGAATATTTTTAAATAACGCAAATATAAACTACAAAAAAGCTGAAACCACACAAAATATGTTACAAAATTGTACCGTAAATACACTTGTTTTTGCCTCTAATCAGTTTTTCCTTCTCGTTCAATTACTCTGTTCTAACACGTCGATGTTTTCGTCTTAAAATTCGTTTACACCTGTCGACGATTCAAAAGTGTTGTGGAGAAGTGAGACGATAAAAGTACATTGTGATCGTCTAGAAACAGGTCGTATGTGATAATTTATTTATCTCGATTACATAATGAACGAAAATTCTACTCCTGGAGCGCTAGCGCCACAGAAGACAATTTCAACGCTCGTAGTTAAAGAAGGAGGAGAAAAATGTAACTTAATAAATATATTCGTGGTAGTTGGCGGGCGACCGCAATGTGGCAAGCAAATGACTTGATGGAGAGCGACAAGAGCACCAAGCACAGTCAGCTGTCTGGGCGAACGAGCTTCGTAAGTGGGCGGCGACGTTTCGTCTCATTACCGGCGAGCGGAGCAGGCGGAGCGGCGGCGGCGGCGGCGGGAGACGCGTGCCCTCGGCGTTACGGTACTTGAACGCGTGACGCTGCGCTGCTGTGGAGTCAAGGACTGCGGCAAGTAACCGACGCGACGCGACGCGACGGCCTCGCGCTCCAAAGCAGTGCTGTCGTAACGGTGGAGGAGTGGTGGGGGTACGGAGGACACAAGATTGGCTTCGATGATAGATAAATAAAATTTTCTTAACGCCAAATCATCACATAAATTTTGCATACATTTTCTGCGTAACCGGACGGATTAAATCACTCAAACGACATATCGTATATTTCAGTTGAGTCTACGACTTCCTATTATTTCATTATCTATCTGAAATAATAGCATTTAAAAATTACATCAAGAAAAAACGCTACATGATTCATTTATGTGAAAAGGGTGTTAGTAGACCAGTGACAGCTCTGAAGCATCTGACCATGTCGGTACAAACAATATTCGCGGGGTACGAGATGCTCCGTTGTGCGTTATCGTACACTACTCATAACTGTTCTGATGTCCTGTTTACTATGTTTCATGCTAAATATGAAATGGAGTGAAACTTACCCACAACTAACAGACGGGGAAAAGAAGTATCTGCTATATTATCCAGGTAAATAAAATTGTCTGGCTAAATAAAAGAAACGATCAAATTATACTACAAAATGTAAGTTTCATTTCATTCTAATAGCAAGTCATATACATTAAGACGCAAATGTCTCAGAAAACTTGAGATCATTTTCTGCAGAGTCGGATGGAGCAAATCACACAAATGACGTATCGTAATAATAAATTTATTGTCAAAAAAGCGTTTCAAACTGCGTATGACCACGTGGAGGACAATAAACTAATTTACTCTCCGGAAGCAAGCAAGGGACCATCCCATCAATTCCGATCAAGGGCCCTAAGGCAGAGGCGGATTCAAAAATTTCAGCAAAAATTCCTACATAAGATAAAAAGTTAGCTGCGAGTTATAATGTTAATAGAAGGCATTAAAATATGCGAAGACTTTTATCGTACTTTAAGGCATTAAAATATGCGAAGACTATATTCCCTATTATTTCATCTTTCACCTTGTCCTTTATGAGATAGCAGCATTTTAAAACTATTTCAAGAAAAGAAGTTACTTGACTCAGCTAGTCAACAAGTTGTCACGGAGAAAATATAACTAATTTATATTGTTTTCGTCTTAGAAGAATCCCACGAGGAGAAATTATTGATAGGTAATTGTTAATAAATTATTATCTGTAACTGTTAAGTAACAGTAAGTGAAGAAAGTTGTTCTATTTACTACTAGCTATATTATATTTTGAAATTATAAACTTTTGGGGCTCACTACGTTTCTTCAAGAGCTTTACGACTTCGTCAGGTCAACATACTTACAAGTATACATGGAATTAGTTTCGCAAAACCTGTCAACATTGCCATGTATCTACGCAAATGTATTGACATTACTGAGAATCATTTGACGGAGTCGCAAACCTGTGGACGAAACGTGGAATTAAAATACACTTATTTACACATGAAAGATCGTAAAAGATTTGAATTAAATGATGTAAGACAAGAAATTAAAGATTTGTTTGCGAGACACAAAAACTATTCATGTGTCTGTTTATTAGTGATGAATATTAATGTCCGTTCTACGAGCTGCGGAGATACACCGACTACATGTGAGTATTAAAAATATTGATTGAAATATTTACGAACGAATTATTTACTATATAGATGGGGGGGATGCAAGAGTTAGACGAAGAGGGAGGAGGAAAGAGAGAGTTCCCAAATTTAAATATTTTTCCAGATTCCATAATACCTCTTGGTGTTCCAAGCAGTCCCTCCTACGTTTCGCTTTGGCTTCGGATTCCAGAGTACGATGCATGTCCCTCATTGCCTTTCTCTTCTTTTTACACGGAGAGAAACACATTGGATAAAACATCTCAAGATAAGAGGGTAAAGTCGCAAGGGTTCATACCTACACCGCAAATAATGGAAATCATAACTGGACATGGGGATAATAAATCGTATTGGCAAAGAATGGGGTTATCGGAGACTAATATATCTGCATGCCGAGCAGAGGACAATGTAAACCATATTCTCCATACAAGTAACTTATTTGGACAAGAACGTGCAATATGGCTAGGTAACACGAACAGAATGGGAAAGCGAACGAAACTGGATAGATTATATAGCAACAGAAGAACGGTATAAAATCTTCGAAAGATATATCACAGACATATTGATTGTGCGCAAGGGAATAAGGTAGTGAATATATTAGTAGACAGTTCCCCACCTCCCCGTGGTTAGGAACGGGAACATCGCCTTTTAGTTCGGCGATGGATAAGAGGGAACAACCCCCTGAAGGCAAAAAGAAAAAGAAAAAGAAAACAAGAGAGATAAAACAAAAAGAAATACAGGACAAGAGAAAACAATAAGGAACAAAGATGAAAAACGAGAAAGAAAGATTGATAAGTAACCCAGGAAATGGCATAACAACCGATAATAATAATTTTGATAATAAAAATAAAAACGAAAAAAATGTGCAAATTGTAAAATTTTTCGATTCCATAATTTATACTTATCCTCCATATTCGATTTCACTTTCTAAAAAATAAAATTTTGTATTCTACTGCGTTCAAAAATGTATTTAAACTCTTGAAAAATGTATTTTGGTACACTGAGAGAAATATATAGATAAAACAGAATTGGGGGCTAAATCGTGATATGCAAATTTCAAAAATTTCAATTGCATTTTCTTGACACGATTTTAAATTTGATTCCAATTTCTCAAAACATAAGTAGAATAAATTTAGTTTCTTCTTCGTTTACCGGGTAAATTCTTCATTATTACCATTTGGTTTCAGCTATACGCCCCAGTTAAGAAGACATCTAACAGTTAATTATCTTTGGATAACTTAAACCCGGTAAAAATGACGGCTAGGTGACGGAATCGAAGACGTTTGATCGTATGGTTTGACCCCAGGTGAGTTGACCGGTACAACACCCACTCGCCTTCCATCAGAATACACTTTTCCACCCTCACCTCGTAGCTCGGTTCTGAAAATGAGTTATTACTACAACAGCATATCTAAATCTCGTCCCTATCTGGGGAAAAGCTGTGCCTCTGTAGCATTGCCACTCATGGTCCACTCCCGTTACATACAACTTCAGTGACGCGGGATATTTTGTGAGCAGTGTTTTTGTATGTTGTCCTAAAGGTATAAATTTTATTTTATATATATTATTAAATTCTTCGATTTATCATTGCTTAAGAAACAAAAATTAATTTTAACACTTTAATTGGCTTTCGACATATTTTTTCATATTGTAGTATTTGTAAATGGAAAATTCATCGTGCTATTGAAGCTTATCTACATGAAGCGATAGGAGGTAGGAGTTGGGTGGTAAGCTATTGTTAGTAGGTGGGTCGCTTAGCTGGGTTTACCAACAACTTGGCTCACGTGGAAGGGTTAGTAGAAGTAGTTAGTAACTGTTGGTACTAGCAGGAAGTGGATAGAGGAAGGAGGGTTCGCTTTTCACTAGACACAGCTATATAATCTGGGACATTGAAGTGAAGAACGACAAATTTTTCTGACCCCCACAGGGATAATTTAGGAATGATTCCATATCAATTCAATGGTCTGAACCTTAACATCATATATTCCTACGGTTTTTTGGTACACTTTTAGTTCTCCCTAAGTGTATATCACAGAAAATGTCAGACCTTTTTGCCATTTGGTTATTGAAATACAGTCTGTGGAAGATCCAAAGAAACACGTTATTTTGATCGTGCATTGCATATTTTAATTGAAAACTACTTGTGATCCAGAGCTAAAATCGGAGACGTTCTATTTATATATTACATAACTCAATAAAAAGTACACAACAGCAGAACATATGAAAGGCGTCTGAAGCAATCATTCTATGACGAGACGTACCTGGCATCGTTCGACACGAGAAGCGTAAAAGGCAGACTACTTTCTTGGGGGATGTCTAGGAAGCCTAGCTGCAATTGCGGAAGACGTAGTTGATAGAAGCGAGAATGGTACCTTCAGAAGCAAGATTAGGAGAGGAGAATTCCTAGTCGTGGGTTCTTGCCATCGTCGGCATGATTCTTATATCGAGAGAGAAGAAGAGAATACCCTCATTCTGCTTCTAGCTCCAATTTGTAGAATTAATATTTTTGATTAATTTAAATGGAATCTTTAAAAATCAAATATATCATAAGACCTTCTTTGGACAAATCACGATATTTATTGTGAGTTTTTCTTCACACGGCGTTTCGATCCTTGGTTGGGGTCTTCATCTGTCTAACAAATATATTGAAAATGAATGTAAATAATATAATTAAATTGAATTACAATTTTAATTGAATGGAAATAATAGAACTCCGCCATTGAAATGATGAAGATGTTTCTTGATACGATTTATCGATGTAGAAGAACACCTTTTTCAACAAAATACTTAATGTTTAAGTTCATCGAAATCAGTATTGTCGAGGTCAAGAGTAATTTCTAAATAAATTGTTTATTTGAAAGGTTTAACTGAGTTTTATAATTGATCATATGTGTATAAAAATAATGACAATCTCAAATCACTGTCGTCACTGAAGTATCCCGAGTGATGTATTTCGAAACTTATATGCAAGCTTAACAGATTCGTTCTATAAATTGCTTACCTCCATAGTATGTATTGAATAATTTAACAGGTTTCTCATATTTTGGGACTAGAATTAATCTGTTCACAATAGTTATAATTACTGCAGAGTCTATTATGTGGATGTCATAATTGGATGTGAAAAAGTAATACAAAGTAATAAGAGAGCGGCAAAGTAATAAATTGGTTCAGGGATCAGAAGGGAAAATTAAGCGTTGTTGATGAGCTCGTGCACCGCCTTTCATCCACATACTCAAACAGTATTCTCCCATGATGTTTTGGTAATCTTTCATGCATTAAAACTTTGAATTACTTACTTAATAATTTCATATCTATTTAAAATACAACAAAATATTGGAGATGTAACCAGTGCATAAATAAATCCTTTCTATGAGTAAATCAAATGTTTGTATCACTTTCTTATTTTTACTTTACTTACTACCACTTAAAATTAAATAATATGCTCATTTAGGACTTCAACTGTCATGAATCGTTGTAATCAAATATTTAACACATACAAGAGTGAAGAATAAATGTTGTATAATATTTTGGTGAAATTAATTATTTTTTTTGAGGGGAGAGTTCATGAAAGACCGTTGTGGAACACCTGCTTCAATTTGTATACAATTCGCTAGGGTGCATATGCCCTGATGAGAAGGAACCACCGTGGGGGATGTGCCTGAAGGGGGGAAGAGTCAATGGGGTCGGGATGGGAAGCTTGATGATGAGGATGGGATGAAGTCGGGACAGGGAGGTGATAGGAACGACCACGTCGATGAAGGCGATGTCCGGACCACGAGGTTCGTCTGGGTCCCGTTCCCCGAACGAGCAGGGGGTAACGACGAGCGAAGGAACGCCCGACTCCCAATGAGCACGAGGCGGCACCGAAGGCGGGGGTGGCGCGGGGCGTTGGGGGTGGGGGCGGTGGGGGCGGAGGCAGAAGCGTCTGTCGCGAAGACGTCGCAGCAGCGCCGGAAGTGCTCACGATGCGCTCTGCTGACTTCCGCTAACACGACAGAACACGTGGGACGAGGCTCCCGGAGTAGGAAACGTCTGCAGCTCTTCGTTATGGAAACGAGGAACATAACCTTAATGGAGGCGGAACCGACTAGGAAGGATACGAATATACTAATGGAAGTGGCGAAGATATGTAATTGTTGTAATAATGGCACGTGCAATCGGAATGCATAATGCAAATTCCCCAGGAGATTAGTTTGGTAACTAGTTTGAAAAAAAAGATAGCACAAGAGGAAGATGTTACACTACTGTCAATATTTCCTGAGACTAACTAGAATTCGTAATGAGATATAATCCTGGAAACTTTCCCCCCATATTCGTGTTTATTGCTTTGAAAGGTAATGAATAAACTAGAAAGAAATGTCATTTAAAGTCCCATTACAAAGAATAAATGAATAAAAAATAGTACGTATTTGTATATAACATATTCCATTGATTGTTCTTTTTTGTAATCGTAATGTCATGTCCTTTGAATGTTCTTGGATCAGAATATTACTCTTTAAAGGAACCAAAATAATGTTAAAATCATTAGAGTATTATAGTTAAGAACGATGTAAGGGAATTAGTTCAATCGTAAAACTATTTACATTTTAAATCTATAACATTTTAAAATTTTGAACTACGAAGGGTTTTCGAGGGGTTCATGAGTTTCATCAGGAACGTAACCAGAATTTTGCTGAAGGGGGTGGGAGTCTAGGGTTTAGACAAAACAATATCTTTTAAAAAATCGTATCTTATTTTTGTTCAAAACTGAAATAATTTTATAAACTAAGCACCAATTCAATCATTGATACATGTTTAATATATAATAATTTACACAAATTTAACCATGGTAATGTTTTATTATTTCGGAATAATTTGTCAAAGGTCAGAATAATTAGTTAGGGTTCCAGACCCCATGGACAAAAAAAAATGTATACTACAACCAAGTAGGTTGCCAATGGGGATTCGAACCCTCTGGTACCCCCTTTTGACTATGTCCTTGGTTGCATGATAAAAAAAATTATATATAGTGGTCCTTTTTGACCATATATGACCAGAATTGTTGAACATTTTCTGTGTTTGGGGGTACTTCTTCTCTTGTGCATTTAGTCAGTATGTTTTTGCAAAATCCTTTTTCGTTTTTGTTAAACTGTGTGTTTTCCTACTTCCTTCCCAAGCTAACTTTATACTTCTTTACCCGTTTTGCATAAACATTCAATCTTTGTTTGGCGGTGTCCATATGCTCTTTCATAGTTCGATTTAGTGAACCATAATTAGTGTGATGTTTACATCTAATTTTGCATTTCTCTATGTTTTTCATTAAGCTTTTCCCCCTGCTAAGTTTTGATTCATCCTACCCAGATCTCGCCTAATGGTTTCCATTTTAGTTTCAAGTCTTATTATCCACTTGGTTCTCTTTTTTTGTTATTTGAATGTTTACCCGATTTATGTTCACTATGGATTTTCCTGTACACATCTCGCTGGGTTTAATGCTGCAATATATGTCACATGCTGCAAGTCTTTGAGTTATTCTATTTGGTTTGTATAGTATGGTAGGACATTTTCATTCATTAATGTTGTTATTTTGATGAGCCTTTTGGTTCTGAACAGTTTAGGGATTGCAGGTAGTGTATCAGTTTCTCTGTGGTTGTATTTTATGAGATTTTCTTCTAACCTTTCTCTGATTGCAATGATATCTTTGTTAGCATTGACGTCTCTGCTAATTTGATGTGTAATTGATATTCCTTCTTATTCATTTATTGAACTTATCTGAGCCATTTCTTCTTGGCTTGTTTCAGATGTGGTTTCTGCATATTGTAGGTCAACTTCGTGTTTGATCTGATCTATTATAGTTTGTGACACGGGTCTTCGCTGTCTTCTTTCATTGAGAATGTAGTTTTTCCTATCTACGATGTTTTGAGTTGTGATGTGGGTAAGGTTAGGGAAGTTGTGGATGAAACAAGTTCTACGTGCTTTGGCGTAACCACTTGTCTTGTGAATTTCTTTCATAACCAGGAAATAATTTCTGACAATGAATTCATTAATGTTGTTTCTCCATTTCATTCTCCGACAAGGTTCTACTGAGGTGGGCCCAGGATTATTGACTTGGGAAGCACGTCCAGTAGTTACAGACCTTTGAGATGTATTGAGGCCGTTCTGTGTCTCATTTCGCTGAAATTCTGATGGTTCATGCAATGGTGGATCACCACCTGATCCTGGTCCGAAAGGAGGCTGTCCCATGTTCGCGCCATGTGCAGCTTCAATGGCTAGTGGGTTCGAGGCATAACTTGTAGTTTTAGGTGCCGATGTCTCTGCATTTCTAATCCTATGTTCTCGATCCCTAAGATTAGATGCACTTTCTTAAAATGTGGTCTGTGCCAAAAACCACGATCTCTTGCACTTCCCATTCTCTTGGATTCCCTGGGATAAAATATGCTTCTTTGAATTTACGGCCACAATGAGGTTTTAACCCCTTATATCCTACTAATTTCGATAGCCAAATCTTCGTGTTACAGCATCTTTTCTGCATCTTCCTGGGCTAAATTTTTGTGAGTTGGCACTGCTAAGTCAATCAGTAACCAGGTTCTGTTTTTCAGGCCCTTAATGAAAATATCCGGTTTATTGGCAGGGAAGTATCTGACGGTGTGGATTTGTTGATTGAATAGTTTCGTGATTTCCTCTGTGGTTGTTTCTCCCCTCGGATCGTGTTCAAACCAAATTTCGGAGGTTGGCAAACCTAGATTTCTGTAAGTCTCCCACTGAATGTAATTATATACCTTGTCATGTCTATTTATCCATGTTTTGCAAGCTGAGGGCATCCAGAAACTGTGTACTCAATTGCTTCAGAGGGAGTCACCCATAACATGCATTTGAGATCAGCTATGGTTATAACACATGTTTCTCAGAATGCCTGGTTCTAAGAGTTTGGTTTTGCGCTGCAACGATCAGTGCCTCGGTTTCTAGTATCAAGTTCCCTCGTTTCAGCCATCCCCAAGTTCCTATCGTATCTATATTGGGTTCATTTATTCTCTTTAGATATTGTCCATGTAGCTTATAGTCACTCCAATTCTTTTTTAGGTTTCTTATTACTACCATTCGTATGAGCCACTATGAACTACGTTGATTTCAACTGGGTTTTCCTTTCTTCTTCTCTTTCTACCACTCCTTACGTTACGGCATTACCTTCTGGGGTAATTCCGTTCAGAGTATTCAAAATTTCAGAATTCAGAAGAGGATAGTTCGGATAATTTGTAAATCTCACCCCCGAAACTCTGGTAAACCTTTATTCAAGGAATTAAATATCTTAACACTTCCCTGCATTTATATTTATGAAACAGTCTTGTTTGTTAAGACCGAATTACTGAAGTGCCACCCTTGCTTTATACGAAACAGTCTCGTTCACGAACACAATACCCGCAATAGTAATAATATTCATCGCCCTAGAGTGTCAACCACTATTTGCCAAAAAGGACTATGGGAATCGTTCTATGTAATTCCCTGTCCAAGAATATAAAATATATTATGAAATTGAAACCTCTACTCTTTCGCAATTTTGTCAAAGGTTATTCTTGATTGTATTTCCTCTGCACTAATATGAAGTTCTTCCATGTCTTTCTCCTTCTCGTTATACCAGGTATTATCTATTTTCAACTTTCCAAAATAATTAATCAATTTTTTGTCATTCTTTTGACAACCATTATTTGGAGGTGTCCATAAAAGGCCAATCTTCTTTTCCTAATTGTGACTGTAATTTTTCAATGTCTGTAATTTTTTCAATTTTAGGTTTCCATTATTATTGTTATTATTATTATTTTCATTAGGAATTATTAATGAGAGTGTTACTGTGGGGTACGACAAAGCACTTACCGTCCCCTGGACTTCGTGAGTCCATCCCATTCAGCGCTCGCGCGAATATTTCGTCGTCGCTTGCGTCGTTGGTTGCGTTGGCTGCAAATTAATCGGCGGTGCCTGCTGCCTTCTGATGACGAAAGCATTAATCCTGGTAACGAAGGCGAAGAAAGCGACGGGAATGCAACGGATCTCATCATGCGGCGGATTAAAACTCTTCCCCTTTCACTAATATTCTCCTCCTCATCCTCCGATTTAAAATTACAAACCACATCATATGGCGACTGCAAAGAAAGAGGGTGAGATGAAAACGTCATCCGTTGCCTCCAAATCCCGACTAGTTGGCCGAAATATAAAAGCGTTTTGGTAGCTTGGAATAGATGAGATTTCTCAGTTGTCGCTAATGAATCTTGAGCTCAAAATGTCTCAACGGAAAATTGCAAAAAAAAACCCTCTGAATATGTATTTTAACCCGACTATATATTTTAGGGTATTCAATATATTAAGGTATTATATCAGAGTTCACTGAAGTCAAGTCATCAACTATTCACGAAACTTGGAAATATTCACCCAAGGACTTCTAATTAATTAATAATTCGCATTATTGGTTTTTTCTATTGGAAGGGGACAATTATTTAGTTATTTTTTGACTTGATAATTTATTCAGATTGTCATTTGTCTCTTTCTTTGACAAGAGTCGAATTGTGTTCAGTCACTTGATGCGGCTGCCTCTTCCATTAGAACAGAATTTTCCACAGTTTTTGGTGAATAATTCTTCTAGATACCCCGTAAGTCTTAATGCCATTCCATCGTTTCTATTTCTATTTGATATGTTTTAGTAGGTTTATTTCGCCGGTACTTTTCCCCGAATTTCAGCAATATATAAGCTCGCGAAATTTTCTCCATTTAAGCTCATAGTAATTTAAGGTCAAATAATTCAAAATTTTGCGCTGTAAGTGTATAAAAATTCATATCCACTGGATAGGGAATGATTCAAATTATTATTTGAAACATTTTTGGATGGTTCTTAAGGCCTCTCGCCCTGACGAATGTAAAACCTCAAACAATATGACATTTCTTGGTAGATTTGTAATGTTTCCAATCTGAAACACAAAAATAAACTGTTAGCGAAACGTTGTGATATCACAAATCTACCAAGGAAGGTCGTATTTTAATACAGTTGTGGTAAACGCTCATAGCGTTCAGTCGTGATATCAGATGACATCACGTCTTTGCCGACCGTTATCTACGCTAACCGAATCCAGTAGGTGAATCATTCTAAATGTGAGCTGCTTTTTTTATCATCCAAGAAAAAGTTTATTTTAGAATTCTGCACAAAATTTCGGGAAATATGACAGACAGCATCCATTTTCAAGCAATTACTGTCCTTTGATTTTGTACTGACGAATACACTGCTGTTGTCAATATCAACATAGAATGTTTGACAATGGTTGTCGTTCGGTATCATTTTTTACAGTATTTTGGACAGAATTTAAAATTAAACCAATAATTTTTTCTTTTACGTGAACGGTAAAAATAAAATTTGCAGTAAGAATTATTCAGTAGGTGAATCATTCCAGACGCGAAAGGTATGTGTCACGAGTTCTCCAGGTCAAGACGCCTCGATTCGAAAATGTAGTGACAGAGGTAGACTACCACCTTCATACATTTTACAAACTATAACTTATATCTCTTAACTCCGCGCCTGCTGACCCCACGAATTGATTTCTCGATAGTGTAGTTTTAGGGAAAATATCAAATAATATTTTTGGGGCGTTTTTCTTGAATTAAATTTTGTAAGCTAGCGGTTTAATATACATTAAGATATGTAAAAAAAATGTAATCAGTTCATATAAATTTTTAGATAAATAGTATATCTCCTAAAATAATAGTATTTAAAATATTAAAATGTATATATTACTTTATTTTTATTGGTATCAACATAATTACTTGAACAATATTATTTTAATACATTTGTTTATATTTCTCAAAAGTCCACTAAGAACTTTCTCCTATTGCAAATATCGAAAAAAAATTAAGAAGTTGGAAGTTGTCAATGAATTACGATTGCGAGAAGTTGATCTGTCCTATTTGATTGTATCGTCAGCGCCATCTACCATCCGCACACAACAACAAAAATTTAAACAAAAGTCACTCCTTTTTCTTTAAAAAACTAAATTCTTCTGTTGCCGAAACCCGGGAGCTGACCAGGGACCTTTGAAACACGATCACCTCTCCAGCACACAGGAAACGCCTGCTAACAACTCACCCACAAGATTAAAAAAGGTTCAATAAAACATGCATGTTATTGTTGAGGAAAAAATTCTCTGATTGGGTACTCTAAAAAATATAGTTTCGTTGTCAAGATAACTTTTTATTGGTTAGATCAATAATATTCAATAATGTGAATAGTTATAAGTTGTTTCAGTATGGAGATGTGACCAAAAAATAAATTTAATAAAGATACAATACGTATTTTATTCCTTTCCCGAGCTTCTGCTAATATTCAGGCTCGTCGCCTGCCTGTCGGTCGGCTATCTGACTTGACGTTCAATTGTCAGCATTGAGGTTCGTGACGCTCTCTGTTAGTAATCCCTTCAACTATTCCTTGCTGGACCAGCAGCCTCGAGTTCCGAGGATACTGACCAAATATAAATCTTTTAAGCGGTAATCTCAATTTTGCAAAACTGCGCAGGCGCAAGACACATGTAAGCAAGAGTTGTCTGCTCGCTCCAGGTGTTTTGTAATCCGTTACCTGCACGATCGTGTTAATCGTGTAAATTGGGTGTTTCGAAACATAATCTGGCGCCAACGGCAAGGTACTCGGTTGGTGAATTTTTGACCAAGAATTAATAATAACATAGGTGGTTCGGAAATGGACGGCAAGTGTCACTCTCATTAAATAAAGTTGTAATCGGAGTAGACTGAGGTCAATATAGTCAGATGCAATTTGATTCTGAGTTGACTCATCATTTGTCGACTTTGCCTGTGTGGATGCGAAGGAGAAAGACGTTGAGATAATCAAATAAAATAATGAAAAATTTATGCAACTAATAACGCGTCGACAATGAGCGATTTTGACATTCTCGCATCGGGAGACGAGCTCTAAATTTTCTGATATCCGAGCAGGAACGAAGGTAGAGAATTTTACTTCCCTGGAGTAACTAATCTACATAAACTGTTAAGGAATGTTGATATTCTATAATTGCCCTGTTTTAATGGAATTTTAATTACACAGAATGTACTAAAATTGCAGTTATTAAGAGTGATTATAGTTGACTCAGAAGTCCTCCTGCCTTCGGAGAGCAATCTTTCTATTTCAAAATGTCAATTTGTTTAGTCCTGTGGAGTTTTATATATCTCTGGATTTAATCAAGAATGCAATTGGCAATGAATAATGTAAAAAACCTTTATTTAGCAAAGGCCTTTTATAAATAAAAATACATGTTATTGAGACCACTTCAGGGATTGTGTTGGATGGCAAGATAGAATGGAATGATAAATGTTTTTTGACATCACGCAGAGTTACGTGGTTTTGCAATCTACACAATGTATTACATATTAAATTGAGTTCTCTTCCCAATGGTACTACATTATACATAAACTGTTGATTTTATGATTTAGAGCTTGAATGTCGAATCGCCCTACCTTAAGGGGATTTTAGATGATACAGAAATTAATAATCACAAATCTAAATTGATTATATTGATTCGAAGTCCGCCTGTCTTCGAGCACCTTTGACTATTGCAGAATTGGCTATTTGATTGGTTCTGGGGGCGGGGGTTATAGTAATTTTTACTCCTTTGGTAACAAACAAACCTTTTGAACGGCACGTGTATACGTTCCCTTTGCAGTTTTGACTTGCATCGTGCGGATTAACCCGTTTTGGTCTGGAAAAGTCTTGACAATCGTAGCTATTTTCCATTCAAAAGGCACCGGGGTCTTTTAAAATAACTACGTCATTATCTCTTAAAGATTTGGATGCCGTTTGCCACTTCGATCTGTTTTGAAGTATTGACATGTAGTCAGCTAACCATCGTTTCCACAAATAATTTAAGTGGTTTTTTAGTGCCATGTACCTTTGCATTGGATTGAGACATTTTTGGTCGTCTTAAGTGAAGGGTAAATTTTTTAAGGGATGGCCTGTTATCGGGTGTTGTGGGTTTATAACCTCCCGTCAACATCATTTGTAGGCCGGGTGAATAATGGACGAGAATTTAGACAGGCTTCGATTGTGGATAACAAGGTATGCAGTTCTAGGAAGGATATTACATTTTGCCCTAAGGTTTGCCTCAAATGATATTTCAAGGATTTGATAGCTGCCTCGATCAGACTGTTTCTATGAGAGCTGTATGGAGAGCAGAAAATCCACTGAGTATTTTGGTTACTTAACATTGATTCGATTTCCTCTTGATTGTATTTCCTTGAAATGAAGCTTAGAAATTATGCGATGTCCTTACTAGCTTTAACAAAGATTCTAGCATTGTCAGACATGATTGTTTTGGGAAAACCGAACCGGGATGAGAACCTGGTGAGACATACGATGAAGTGTTTGGTATTGAGAGATTCAACTAAATTCAAACATAATTGCCTTTGAAGAATGACAGACGAAAACAAATATATAGGCCTTCACAACAGCCTTAGATCGGGGCAACCCCATGCGAAGATTCAATGGTCCCGTGCAGACCACTGAAACACGAGAAAAAGGTGAAGATGGTGTAACCCGAGTTACTGGTAATTCATCCATTAATTGTTGGGCTGCTTCCTTTTTAAGTTTAATACGGGTTAAACAACGATTCGTAATTTTCCTTACTAGATTTTTCAGCAATATTATCCAAAACCTGGATTATATGGCAGAACTTAGCAACTGTGGGCCTGCATATAGATATCTCAAATGATAAGCTTCTGCAATTAATTCAGGCAAATGGTTATCATACGTTAATATTATAGGATGTTTCTCTTCAAATGCCAGATGTGAGTTTTTTCCACTCTTATTAAACCTTGACAATCAATAAAACGAAATAAGCTTATTAACTTACTACTTTTTGGCAGTTCCTTCTCAGACTTCAATGCCTTTATCTCATGATGAAAGACATGGAATTGAAACTCCCAAACTATTAGTTCTAGCGATTTATTTAACAGTATGACTGATAAGGGATCTATGATTTTGGCCTCTCTTGGTATTGTAGCTCAGCAATTCTGAATGAATCGGAGGCAGTAAGCAATAGTTCTATTAAGGAAATGATACTTTGAAAATCGTGCTATTACTTTCATTAAGTAAGATTTATTTTCTTTCCTTTCGACGATTTCATTAACAAGCGCATGAGAAGGCAGAACACTTTCTGATAATGTTACAGAGTTTGTTTCATAGGGCATTTTTTTCATGTCCTGGACATTTTCTCTTTCCAGATTATCATGGCCATGTCGCCACAATACGGAGCTGTTCAGAGCGGCTACAGACATCCCACGGGTCAAAAGGTCTGCTGGATTCTCACAATCTTTCACATGCGACCAAACCACATCTCTAGACAAGGTTCTAATGATCTGAATCCAATGAGAAACAAACAGCTCAGTTTTTGAATTTTCATCCTTTAACCAGGACAAGACAATGGTACAATCAGTGTAAAGATAAATATTTTTAAAGAGGATGGGCAGATTTATTCTCACCCTGTCGTCAAGTTTGACTAGTAGCACTGTCAATCTCACACACAACTCCAACTTTGGGATCGTCAAATTTTGGGAGCAAAGTGTCACCCTAGTTTTAGAACACAATAAGCTGCATGTGTTAGTTCTACCATTCCGAGAAACGATGTAGATGACACAACCATAGGCTCTAGGACCTGCGTCAGTGTAACAATGCNGGAATAACACAACGAGGAAAAATCGCATTTCCTCGATGAGTTATTTTTATTTTTGTAATATCCTTATGTGGAAGGGAAATCGTATAAGAAGATGGTTTTGGTTTGACCCCACAAGACTCTCACGAGTTAATACGGTCAACCTCGCAAATCAGATGAGTGAAGCAATAAATAAAACGGACAAATAATGTGCCAAAGCTGGATAAAATATTGTGATAGTTATACCAAAATTATTCTGGGTGATGTGTCGTTTCAAACAATCGCGAATTATGGAAACAAAAATTCTATTTTACGAAAATCCTCGCTTGAAACACTCGNTATAAGAGACAGGTTCAGTTATTCTGTGCTCAAAACACGGTCTACAAAAATCATCGAACAACAACTAAAAAATCATTTTTATTTTTTTTCGCTTATTGCAGGAAGAAAATGTTTGAAAAGAAAATAGACCAAATATGTGTGTTCTTCTCATGTTAATAGTCTATCCGTTAGAACGTGTGGAAATCGTTAATTCCGCTGGATATAATAAATTCGCTGTTAGGTGTAAATTATTTGTCTGATAGAGAAGTCTAAGGAAGCAATTCGTCAGAACGTTTTGCTGCTTCCTTTTTATAATGAAACACTTTTACGAAATTCATTTTCATCACGTTATAAGTATAAAAAAACATAAAGTAACAAAGTCAACAAGATTTTTTCATTCTTTCATCAACAAAAATTCGAAGTTCTTTCGTACTTCCTGAATTTTTTTGAAGTGTAAAGTCCAAAAATCGTAATCAGCATCTTAAAAAACATAAAGGAGCAATGTTTCAGATTTTCTCAACTACTTTCAGACAAACATTTTCAAAACGCCGGAGTATAAACTAAATGCCGTCTACCGACCGGGCTCACACTTCATCTATGGAAAAAGAACTGGTGAAATTTGTTGTGAATTTCACCCGGTTTATTTTTACAAAGAAACAATAAATCAAAGACCAAAAAACATTTTTGACAATTTTTGGGTTTGTTTCATATTTCCTTAACTTTCTCGAGAGGACAAAGTTAAAATTCGAAATCAGTACCCTCAAAACCGTACCGGAGCTTTATAAAAATATACAAAAGAGGCTGATTTTACAACTGCTGCGACGGATATATTTCTTAGATGGCTGGTAATGTTTGTTTTAAAAGCTGAAACCGATATCAGTTTATGTCTTTGCAACCAGTTATGCACATTTTAGACGTTTTATGAAAGATTTAATTCTCTGCTGGCAGGATTATACTTCAAAACAGAGCAAATCGGTGTCGGTGATATTCGGTGCGCCCCTGGGGAGTGTCGTTTTCTTCAACCACAATCAGAGCGTCGCAGCAACCTCATCATCTTGGTCGTGGTCGTCGTCATGGCGTAGTTGTAGTATATACTTCGCGCCGGCGGCAGTAGCAGCCTCCGACGTCATGCTCCATAAAAGTTTAAAGCCGCTCATTCCGGAAGGGAGGGCGTAACTCATTTTGAAAGGACGTGACCGCAAGAGCTGCCTTCCTTCCCCCACCCCATCCCCTTCACCCCTCGCCTGCGCTCGAGACCACCCCTCGAAATTGTGCATCATGTCGACTGGGAAAATCTTGTACTTTTGCCGTAGGATTTTCCTCAGCCGTACTTGGTCTCTAAGGAGATGTGATTGCGTCGAATATTGTTTGCGTCGGTCTTATTTTTCGTTCACTTTTGCCTCGTTTCTTTACCTTCTTCCGTTTTCCGTCTTCAGACATTTCCTATTTGCCATACATGACGAAGTTAAGCACATAAATAATCACTATAACTACTGTCGCGATTTCGCAACCAAAAGACAATTCTCCGCAAAGAGGATACGAACCTGTGTGGGCAGATGAATGATAACTCCACAGAGGATCTTAGAAACGTACGAAAATCCATTCCTAAATCATCGTTACTCGACAGAAGAAACTCAGTGAAATGTTCTCGTTCAAAATTCACAACATAAATAATTAAAAAATATAACAAAATAATTATATTAATATATCAATAAAAGCAGTTAAAACTCTTCGTTTTACAATGTGGAGAAATAACCTTATGTACTCTTATTATCAACTAATTTAATGAAATGAAAGAAAAACAACTTTCACTGAAACCAAACTTTAATTCACTATCGCAAATAAAGCTTTTTAGAAAAATTATGTATTTTAAAGTTGTTTATAGTCATAAAAAGTTGTCCAAAGTTATGAACTAATTTTTTGTGCGTTAAAGGAAACATGTTCGCTTTGTTCAAATAGTTGATTTGTTTCACTTTTCACCCTTTATTTCGTATACGCTATAATCGGGAAAATTTCTACCCCGATATATAGATGGAAATACCCATTTAGAGTTCATGATTTTCTTTTAGGAATTCTTCCGTCACATGTAGGCAGAGATTGTGTTTAAACGAAGGGGTCACTCGAATTTTCGTTCATATTATGTATCATCTACACTAACAAAAGTGAATTATGCAATGACTGTGATTTGGAAACCGGAAAAAGTAATCGATGAAAATTCAAAGGACACTTTATGAAGGATATTGCAAGTAAAATGCAAAGTATGGTTAATATTGATGAATTAAAAGAGCAGAAAAAACAATAAAAATTGGCTGTTAATCAGTAGATGTGAATCTTCACTGGCATGATTGTTCACTACGGAGCTTACTAATATGTCCGCCAAAGGGCGATTACGTTACGTGAGGTAGACAATCCGCTGGGCGTATAATCTCCGTAACGGAATATCAGAAGCAAAATTATATAAAGGCTGTGAAGAACATTACTTTCAAGTGTATACTCTAAAAGTGAAATGAAAACCCAAGAATTCAGAGGTCTTAACCTTGAGTTTTGTTTAT
>NNCF01128885.1:6427-29883 GCA_002313205.1 Laupala kohalensis | reverse complement strand
AAACATCAACAACTACAAATTTGTATTACTGAGATGTGTATAAGAGACAGTATATATATATATATAACACGTAAAAATTATATTTCTTTTCTTTTTCTACTCAGAAAAATTCATAATTATGTAAAATCAGAAATGTTTCACATTTTTCCTCGCATTAGAAGCATATATAAAGTCAATGAAATAATAAATTACCACAGAAAAAACTTTTATACTTGGTTGTTTAAATCAGCATTACAATGAGTATATGTCACATTATTTTTTCCACCAAAATTCTAGAAAAATTAAAGTTTTCGAGTTTTAAATTTTGAAATAATGTCAATTATTCTCAATAACAAATAGAAATGCAACCATTCGTAGTTTTAGTTGTAATAGATTGTCATTAATTATTTATAATTTTAGATTAGTGACCGAATGTAATATTTTGTGTAATTAAACCCTCCTACAAACGTATTTTTACTACAACATTGTTAGTGGCGTTACAAATTGCGATGTAACGATGTTGGAAAATGTACAAATTAGCAATTAATAATAATAATCTGGTGAACCAAGTTCATCTCGGTTTAAAATTACATACGAAACTAGTATTTCCGTAATATAATGATTCTGCATAGCCTCTAACGTCCAAACTATTTGAAATTATTCCCTACAGAGATCTAAGAGATGGTTGAAGGGTGGTATTTTTGTCAGAAAAATGCAACTGAAAAGGAAACACGTGAATGGTTTAAAAAGTTGAAGAAAAAGGGTGTGTACACGGGGCAAGAATGGTATAAAGTGATAAAGACTGAAAAAGTATTTGAGTTGTTCGAGGAATATGTAGAACAGATAATTCCCACATGAAATGCAATTAAGAAGAGTTAGAAGATCGTTCACCACCTCCTCGAGGCGACTGAATTTTCCTTGAATTGGCGACGCAGATGTGCATTGAAATAAGAAAATAAGACCACAAGATAGAGATGAAACAGAAGTGCAAGAGAAAGAGTGTACACGTAGAAAAGAACAGATTGTGTAGAATAAAGATTGGAAGCCCTGGTAATGGCCATATAAATATACTATCTACTGGAACGCTGACTCTGTGTCGCGAATCCGAGCCGGTTGCCAGACACTGTTCCCCCACCACAGTCGGGTGTACCTCCATATAAATCAATGAAAGCGGCACCGTTTTCATTGAAGTTCTTTCACTTATGCATAACAGTTTTACTACAGTGGAGTTGTTTTAGTGGGACGAGAGACTGTTAATGTTACAACAATTTATCAAAATCCATGTATTTGAGTGTTAAAGCCATGTGTATAATATTATAAAAGATGTTCATCTTTTATGAGTACATGGTTTAATTTAGGTTAATCCTACAATATCTTAAAAAAGTAATATAAATAGAATTCAATAATATATGTACATGTATTTACAGTAAGGACTTGATAATAGAACTGATAAAAACTATAATAAAACCAACCCTAAGTACAGCAATCTTAACCTTCATATTTTGAAATAAAACAAGCTTGTTAAGCTTCTGGCGCATACCAAGTTTAGATTTATTTAACTGAACGATAACTTTTTAATGAAAGACGAAAATAATTTCAGAAAATAACAAAATTAAAAATATAATTAATTGCTCCTATTTGATGTTAGCGAAATACTAAAACAGTTTCCACGCACATTCGCAAGATGTTCATTAATTGTAATACGTTACGTTAAATATAATAAATCCATAGTTAAAAATGATAAATTCATTTAAAATGTAAATATCAATTGGTTATTAACTAAATAATACCACCCTATTAGACTGTTTACAACATTTATTGCGCTAGATCTTCAGTTCACAAAGTAAAAAGACGGAAGATTTAGAAATGAACGTAAATAGTAGGCTACAATTATCAATTTAATGTGTCCCTTTTAACGCACGAAATATACTTTTAGGGAGAATTTTTAGAGAAAAGTTTTTATGGATTCGCTCTAATTAGAGCTTCTTAAATACTGAAGTAATCTTTACATAAATATTTCAATTTTTCTCCACCCTGCAGGTTGTGATTGAAGATGAGGTGAACAATCAAATATTGTAGGTCGACTTTTGAAAAGAAATTTTTTTTATGATTCCTCTTTCCTCAAAAGTGCTTTTTCAAAATGAACACTGCAGATAGTTGAATATTTGGAAGGGACGAAACCTTCCGTTTTCGTAGATATTACCCATTTCTTTTTAAGGTCAGGATCTCGAGAAACCCTTAAAATAAACCTGAATATTAACTTCCATATGTACTGCTTTGAGAATAAAGAAACCTAATTTTTATGTAAAGGACAAACTTTTCTAATAAACCGCTGTGTCGTTACATTCGTTTAGTAAAACATCAACAACTACAAATTTGTATTACTGTGCTGGCAAATGCATAATTTTAAAATATAGTGAAGGTTCAACAGTTAAAACTAATTCTTTTGTATACTGCTTACTTATGAAATGATAAGTCACAATTCTTCACGGAAGAGTTATTGCATTCGTAGGCTACATGCGTGTTGATTACCATTATAATTGTTGTCTTGATGAAGTGTAAGAAAGGAGAGAACATCACAGTGCACAATATTCATTTCCATGAATGAAACACGGGTCTATTGGTGCGGCGAGCGACGCAACGNGGGGGGGTGGCTTGGTAGCCGACTCGAGTTCGCCCGCTGATCCCCGCATTACTCAGCGTTCCAGTAGGTAGTATATTTCTATGGCAATGGCCTGATGGCTAACGTACAGGATTAAATTCGGAAATAAAATGAAAGAAAAATTCGAGAAAATGGAGAAATATGAAGCGTAATCGGCTAAAATGTATTAGTAGCTTGGACTTTTGTGAGTCAAGAGAGAATAATAGGTCAGCAGTAAATAATTAAAGAGATGGAACGAATGTATGTGCCCTTCAAAAGAAGTTGAAATTCTCTACTGTACGTAAGAAAGCAAAGGATTATTTCATCAACTATCAATTTATAGATGAAGTTTGGAGAATGGGACTATTGATATTATATATTGTCAATCGTACTTGAAAAGTGTATAAATATTTGAAAAATGTAATGTTATTAACTTAGATACTTTTAATGCGTGTTCGTGTATTTTCTCATGATTGATGACGATGGGTTTCCTCTTCATGAAATCATGTCATCTTCAGGCAACAAATAATAAATGTCAGAAACCTTCAGGCGACAAATCCAGGAGATATTACTAATGAACTTGTTATGTTTACATTTAGTGTTTCCTGATGTGTGGTAAATAGTCAATGTCCTCTTATTAGTCATGCCGAGCAAACAATAATTTAGACATTCACCATCTTCGTAGTATGTCCAGACATTTTCAGAACATTGTGTACCCCGAAAATCACGAGTTCTAGATATCGAAAGTATTACTCATGTAGATCAAGTCACCTATGCGGACTCATGTGAGGTAAATAATTTTCCAATTGGTGACAACTTGGTGAATCCAATTGTTAATGAAAAATTTATTGTCAAAACGAGCAGTTACAAGAAACGTACACACTGGTTGAATAATAAATAATTAACTCTCCGGAAGCAAGCATGGGACTACACCATCAATTCCGATCAAATGACCCTAGTTATAATACCGACCATTAATATTTTATTATAATTTCCGATAACATTTCCTTAACATAATACTTTATTATTTTCCGTAAAAGTCAATTTGACTATTCAAGGAAACGTAACCTTCTTCAAATAACGTTCCCGGTAACCCGATAGCTGACAAGGAAAGCTGGAGTGGTACTGCCAATCCACATACAGTCTACAACGATAGTGATGGTTTGTTTCTATGAAGATATCAACAAATATTTGTATTCGAGGTTGGAAAATGTACCATAAACTCGAGAAAATCACTATTCATGATCAAGTATTTACTTACAGACCCTTGTTTTTCTTTTCTTTATCATGTACGACTCCTACTGTTTCCTTTTTCTGCTGATATTACATTTATGGGAACGATGAGTAATTGTGCGTATATTACTTAGATGTATGAATTATATTTCTTTACGTACGATCAAAGAAACAGGACGTGTATCACAAACCCATTCACCATTCAGTTTATTTTAACGTACCGAGCGTCCAGCTTGATCTGATTGGCCTTTATTCCAATTCCATACTATTTCGAAAAATGTACATTCCGTATAATAATCCCGATGTTGGCGGTAATAGTATGCAACAAATATTGTATTATTTTGCACCTTTTATTTAAAACAAACAAAATAAGATTTCAAACTTGATAGTTTGTAGAAAGTAAATGAACTGTAATGAACATACAAATATGGTAAACACCTTTTCCTTCAGTAGAATTAATGAGAAAGAATAATGAAGGGCTTATTTTGAGACGTATAATGCACACATTTCAGATGAAAGGAAAATAGAACGCAGATCGGGTAATGGGACGCATACTCGCGTTCATTTAACTTTCGCAACCCCATTAATAAGACGACTGCCGGCTGTTGGAACCACTTTTTTCATTTATTTCAGTCACTGTCAATCGTGACAAAACTGTCTGCGACAGAATCATTACAGAGTTCTTTGTGTTCCTTACATTTCTGTCTTCTCCAACCTCTGCTGCATCGCTCTGCTGCACGTTCACGTTTAAACCGCGAAATTTCGGAGTGCGCGCTATTACCAATCAAACTTCGTATGATTGTGAAGTTTACCGTGATTATGATTCGTATTGTACGAATGTGTGAAACGGCCAGGAAGAGACAACTTTTAATTCTCGGGTGAGTGCTTGGAGAGTCCGAGACAATTGACGTTTCGCTGGAACCGACGCGACGCTCTCGTTCTCTCAAGACGTTTTCACCTCGAGGCCAGTGAGTCTTCTCAGAGATTCCCGCTCGTAAATATTCGTGTAATTCCCACGAGAGACGACTTGACTTGGAAGGGCGTGGGTGGTAGGGGAGGAGCGAGCGACTAATTGGAGTGTTATTGCTCTGGTGGAGATACGGTCGCTGCGACAATTAGACACAACACTAATCCCGCCATTAGTGCTTCTCGCGAGCGTTGGAGGCTTCCGAAGGGGTGGGGGGAGGTGTCGGTTGCGGATCCCGGACGCAGACAGAGGCTCGTGTATTCAGCCGATGCCGTCGAGGGTACGCCGCCGTTCGTATGTCACGCGGTTTTTGTACAATTTACAAAATCCCAGGAACGTAGCCAGGATTGTGTCGATGGGTGGAGAGACAGTCGCGTGAATAAAATAATACCTTGCGAAGGACAAGTTTTTACTTAGCCCCGATCTTATTTTCATCTCCATGTTGTGGAAAAAAAATCAGAACAAAAAAATACTTGGTCCGTCAAAATAGTCATGAACAATTCTGCCTAAAACCCTTTACCAACAGAAAAATATTAGGAGTTCAAAAGTAAAAAACCACTAATATACTTAATTTTTAATTAATTTTAGACTTCTACTACGTTTGGCAAAATTTGCTTAACTCGGTCATATTGTTTTGTAAAAACGATTTCGATTATTTTGTGTTCTTCTGTCAAGCATTATGAAGCTCCATCGTAGTGCACCCAAAAACATCGTAATATCAGGTTGAACATAACAATATTGGGCTATGTATTCATATTATAAATAACCTTACTCCCAAAAAAGCAGCAACAAACTGCGTATGACCACAAGGAAGAAAAAAACTAATTTACCCTTCAGAAGCAAGCAAGAACCCCATCAATTTCGATCATGGGATCTTACGCAGTATTTTTATTTTATTGAATAAGTTGGTATTCTGTTGATATTATAACACGTAGTTAACTATTTTTTATGTTTTGGGGGCGATAATATTATAAATTCGCCTCTGCCTTAGGACCCCTGATCGGAATTGAAGGGATGATCCCTTGCTAGCTTCCGGAGAGTAAATCAGTATGTTGTCCTCCATGTGGTTATATGAAGTATTTACATGCTTTTTTACAATAAAATTTGTTTACTAATATCTATAGAAACAACCGCACGAGTGTTTTTATTCGGGAACTACAGTAAACGTAACATAAACACAGGACTAATCAAAATATCTCATCAACAACGAAATAGACTTTATGCTTCCTCAGGACGTAATAGGGACATTACCAAACACCATGCAAATATAACCTTGTATCATATGAAGTTGGATATCATTTCCACCTGGAGTTGCCTCACCTACTCGGTGCGGACAAACCAAACTAAATCGGAAATTAAATAAATTTTAAAGAACTTTTTTATTGGAAAATGAAGAAAGGAAGCTTCCGTTTTTCACATTCCATTTACAAAATTTTAACCCTATATTTATGGGCCATTGACGGACATACCATCAGGAACGCTGCCCTTTTTGTCCTCCCCTCCTCTACTGACCTACACTATCATCAATTCTCGCCCGCGTCTCGTGAACATCGCCCCAAAATTCCTAGTGCGACACGTAATTGACTCCAGCCTGTCCTCATCTGCCCAATTTATAGTCCTCGAATACGTTGCTGCCCCGTTCCTCCAGCTTCTTGTGCCTCGATAAGTGTTATTGCTCCAAGTCCTTTTCTTCTTCTTCTTCTACCGCACTCTCCGTACTTCTCGCCATATCTCTCGACACAAACTTCACTCCAAGAAATTCCGCACCCATTTCGTCGCTGGAGAGCATTATCTCGTTCACGGAACTCCTCACAAACTGCTCTTGCACGATCTCCAAGCGCATCGCACTCCACGGCGAAAGAGTAAACATCAGAGACACACGCGAACACGTTCAACTATCACCGAGGATATGTAGTGGTGGCATTTGCTCTCTTGTTTACACTACGGGTACAACAGCACACGGAAGTTGCCTTTGCTGCATTTTAACGTAATTGCCATATCTGGTAGTATAAAATTTTCTCTTCCAGAAAAAAAACCCAGGGGACTTACATCTAGTAAGTACGTGTTTGGTAAACATTAAGGCTACGGTATCTTTCATTTTCCTCATCCCTCTCATTTTTTGTCCTACCTCTCATTTTTTGTCCCCCCTTATTCTTTGTCCCCCCCTCATGTTATGCCCCCCCTCATTTTTTGCCCCCCCCCCCCATTTGATGTTTTGATGTATGTTGTGAGAAATGTTTTGGTATGTTGTAAATCAGGAGGGTTTTTAGTGGGTATGGTTGAATCATTCGGCGAGTCACACACGCGGGGAGAGTCATGTTGGCTCTCCTTAGTGCGCAACTGCATTTTCCCTACCTGTACAAATTTTTCGGGCTCCAATGACCTTTGTTGTCGACATGAGCCGTAAAACCCAACAAAAAGAATCTTCAAAAAAAAAAAAAATCTTATTTATAATTCCTATTTCTTAATATATTCCTATTTATTTATAATCCCCTATCCCGGTCCGGATTTTTCTACAGATAGACTTTTTATACAGGCTCTCTAGATCCTTGTCTAGGAGCGGCGTCTATTCATACAAAAATATTCAATTTACTGTTATTTTATAAACAAAATTTTCCGAATCATCCCTAGTTTGATAACAATACGTACATCTGAATAATTTTTTTTTTGTGTTTTATTAAATATAATTTTTTGGTATTCTATTAATATTATAACACGTACAGAACTATTTTATCTTAGGAGTGTGTGGAAATGTTGAATCCGCCTCTGCTTTAGAGCCCTAGATCGGAATTGATGGGATGGTCCCTTGCTTGCTTCCGGAGATAAAAAATAGTTTATTCTCCTTCACCTGCTAATATGCAGTTTGTAACTGCTATTTGACAATAAATTTTGTATTATTATGAATAAATTTATTACTTAATACGCAATTTTTACATGTAATGTGAAATACCAGTAAGAGAAGACGATTCGATAAAAATATTCTGACATCAAAATGAATAATAAAATTGTAACAATCTTTGAAAAGGGACATGACTGAAAATCTAATGGATAAAATCAAAAAAAATGTTTAGTTATTTTCATTCCGAAGATGTTTTGTTTGTTTGAAGAAGATGAGATGAAAAGACCCCATTAATAACATCTCTCGAGATAACAATTTAAAGGTGTACACAAGAACGAACAGTAATTGTTCTTATTCACATCAATACAAAAACATATCTATAGTATAAAACTGAAAATGCCTGTCAGTCTGTTCCTCCGACCAGTTAACAATGGCGACGTCATTCGCCATCATGTCACTCTGGATGCCATTTCTGCGTCAACGATGTCATTTTTTAATTTTTAATTTATTGTATCCATTTACAGACTTTATAAGTAAAGTGAAAGACATTTTACTGAGTAAGTTGAAGTCTTCGAAGAAAGGTGAACGATATTGCTCTACGTTGCTTCCCGTATCTCTAACCATGCACTCACGAAGATTTCCACTACGGCCATTGAATTTTTGCATCTTCATCAACATTCATAATCACTGGTTGTCTAATTTACTAAAAATATACTACTAAATTTCGCTCGTGAAACAATCTATCAATCAGTGAAAACCACAATCAAATCCACTGAGTATTCACTCAAAAAATTTCACAGATAGAATGTCGGGACCATGTAGTGATAAGCAATGAGTTTTAATATGAAGAAGATAAAATCTAGAAGTAAAGCTAATTGAATATAATCCATCGATGTTATTTCGTTGTTATTAGTGCTAATACAAAACCTTCCAGAAATATTTTACTCGATGAATAAAAAAGTTCATTAATGCGGAGAAATAGTAAGAGACTACTGATTAAGTTATTTTATGAATTCACATACTTCCATAAAAAACATATTCTGCCTGTCCATGCGAACACTCTGCGAGACGCAATGCTAGTGGCATGAGCGTCATATGGATAATACTCTAAGGGACCTCGACATTTCCCAATTTGCGATAGTTTAATAGAGTGTGACTGTTGTCGCCCACGTAATCTTACTGTAATTTCTGTCTACATTTGCGGAAATTCCACGCATATATCGGTATGAGCCAACCATACCTGGCAAAGTAATTCGAAAGTTCAGTCAACTAATCACGAGCAGAGTCGATCAACTGAGGTCATCGCAGCGAAAGGGAAATTACATTCGCACCACCACCGTTCGAATTGCTTGGAGTTAACCTCCTTCAATTAAGATGCGTCCAACTCTTCTCAGGTGGATGAAATATAAAAATCAATGTTTATTGATGGTTCTGAGAAGTTGACCCAAAATACAATTACTCGTTTATTAATTTGCTGTTAATGGTTCTACCTTAGGTTCGAGTTCGCATTTCTATCCGCTTCTCACGAAGCGAAAAGGAATACCAATATTTCAAAATTTGTATATCTTTACTTCGAGAAAATGAAACCTAAGGAATAAACATGAACGGGATTTGTTTATTGTAAAATAGTATCGGTAAGTTTATTGTCCTCAACGCGGTCATAAGCAAACTGCGGTCTTGACAAGAAATTATTTACTAATTTATTGCCAGTAACTGGATTGATGTTAGTTCAGGGCTTGTACATACTGTTGCCAAAACATTTACTACGCCATCATTCAGAAGAATAATGAACGATAATAAATGAACCTCCGTTATGTTGGCAGTACTTTCAGATTTCTTTGAGCTTAATTATGTCACCGACATTGGCCATCAGTTCAATTCAACAGCTCTTGTGGCGTCGTTCTGTTCTTTCTGCATCGAGCGTGTGGAACGAATATTACCTTGTATCTTAGTTTGTAGTGTTATTAACTTGTACTTTTTTACAGTACGTAGTCGCTTTTGTGACTCCTATTGATATTTATTTGAATTGCTTCGCAGAAGTTGAAAATTCGTGCAGCCAGCCATATTGCATTATTTTCGGTAAAGTTACATTACTTTGAGTATACACAACGATATTTCATATTTACACTCACGATAAATTATTTATTTTTAAAGAAAGAGAGAAATAAAGAAATTAACTTTACTAGCACTGACATGTTGAATTTCTTTTATAACTGGAAAAAGAGAGTAAAATAGAATAATTCCCCTTTCCTCACAATCATGTCATGTATTCTGTAATACAATGAAAACCTGTTAGTATATTCAGAACAAAATTGATTCCTACTAACAAATCTTCGGGTAATCCGGATCATTTGGTAAAGAACAAAGGAAACGGACTTTAGAAAGGGAACTGTTTCACGCAATATGAATGAAAATTTAAAAATATATTAGTTTTGTATTACAACTGTCGGGGAGCTATACATTTCTATAAGTGCATGATTGATATTAATATTTAAATGTACGAAGCGTGTTCTGGAATGAATCCCCACAAAATGTAAAAGAGAAGAGAAGGTAAAATTCTATGTACTGTAAGAAATTATGCAAACATGAATTCAATTTAAAGGCGCAGGATATTTTATGTGTGCTGTGCTGAACTAAGCCAAGAAAACTTACATAATAAGTTGCATGAAATAATGCGTGGTCATTAGTCATGTCTTCTAGTAGAAATTGAACAGTTAAGTCAGTTCCTGATAAACCATAGATCAGTATAGATTACTCACATGTAGAAATACTCAAATATATTTTTCAATAATGAGGAAATCACTGAATTTACTGCGTGAGCGATTTGCTGGAATAAGAATTCGGCGAGTACAGAGTTTTAACACCGAATTGAACTTAGCACTGAATAAAACGCTAGCATGTACATGGGTGCTGATTACCCGTACGAGAACGCGAAGCGTACTATCACTCGGAGGAAAGCGTGCCGCAAAAGATGTCACTCGGAGTGAAGCGCGCAAAAGAATGAGTTCTGTTTCTCCAGTCAATAACTTCAGTTGCTAGTTTCTATAATCAGCCAGGTCTCCTGTATGTATGAGTACGTGGGAGTGGCTTTGACAATGTAGCTACCCCTACATCAATTCTAAAATTTAATCCAAGAATTGTATTTTTAATGAAGCAAATAAAGTTACCCATTTTTTTTTTCAAATACAGGGCACACACGAAGTATCGCATTTAAAACTTTTCTCAAGCAGTGGGGCAAAAGTGGAAAATTAAAACAATTTCATGCCCACACATGTGTAATAATAAAGACATATCTTCGTACTGCGAGTTGAAAGGAGAAACGTATTCCTAACGAGTTGAATACCACCAACATTGCCGGCGTGACTTGCGTGATTTTGAGCAAATATTCTTTATTGAATGTTTTGGAATCCATATAATACATACATCCGTATTCGCTCCGCCGCACCACAATATATTCAAAAAATATTATACATAACTACTACTGCTACAAGCGAAGCATGTAAGCAACGACTGAATACGGCGGAACTCGCGTGTGGAATGATCAAGAAAAATGTTGCTCGATCTAAAGGGTCAAAGAATACTAAACATCCACGAATAAAGACAATAAACATCCACTAATGAAAACTCTCCAGAGAGTAAAGAAATCTTTCCGCGGAGAAGCAAACGGAATAAAATACTTGAGTGAGGAAGCTAATCAGAGGCAACTGCCTCGAGCTATAAATTCTCACTATATAAACTCGTCCAAACAAACACCCATCAGCCATTGATCAGGGGGCTCGCAACGAAGACTTCAGCTCCTTGCCGACAAAAGGAGCTCAGTCCACTAGTGGCTCGCGGACTTGAACTATGCATACATTTCATTTTACATGTGACTAATATGTTTTAATATTCCATTTTCAGTCGAAATGCTCACGAAGAATTCTGTATACAATTGATGAAGTCGTCTCTTACGCATCATCACTTCTAGTTGATATCGTATGAAGATATAAGAAAACTACTCAGGTTACCGGAAATTCGGAGTTAATGTTCTACTGGTGAATATGCTGCTTAAGGACTAACTAACACCAAGAATAACATAAAGGCAACAAATGTAGTTTCTCAACAAGTCTATTTGATTATGTATTTCAAAATCTTGAAAACATTTCAGTGTTAATTTCAATTGTTTTTCTTCATTCATGTCTGCCAAGGGTATTGGATACATATCAGTCTTGTTAGATGAAAGTAATTCAGCTTAAATATTTTTCTTTTTATTATTTCAATGTATCTGTGATGAAGACCACATATCATATAGAAGCATATCAATTATTGATATATCCGAGTAATTAACTCTATTTCTGTAAGTGTAACTTACTTATCAATTTTTTATACCTGTTTGGTATATAATATAACTATTCGGTAAAAGATACTTAGTTATTTTCTCGATTTTTTTTGTATACTGGTAACGTAATTCTACTTTTGTAGATTAAGTTATATAATTTCTTTTGTAATAATATGATTATGTGCTAAAGAGCACATGCCACATAGTCATATATCAAATTTGGAGTTTCATTCTGTTTAAAGTCATTCTATTTATGTGATCTTTCAGTATATTTTCTTTAAAAATTGTAAGAATTAAAGAATGTTTGTTAAATAAAATTTGTTTCCACAAAATGAACATATGGGTTGTTGATCCTTGCGCTTCATCAAACGACTGGGTATTAACTCAGTTTCCCTTAAGTTAGAGTCTAACCACTCATAACAACTACCAAAGTAGTCTCTTTTTCATAATTTAGAAAAGGTGAAAATATCAAGTCTAAAATCACTAAACAAATTTTTGATGATAGAATACTGTTATAAAGTCATTAATTATTAAAGTGTTTGCTTGTAATATTATTTTTTAAATAATTAAATTTTTGCTTCAAGTGAAGTACCTCAAACCAGGTGGCGCGCTAGTCGAATGCTTGTCTACAAAACTAAAACTCCTTAAAATCGAAACTATTCGTCCAAATTCTACAATTCAAAGACAGATTTCCTGTCATAAATGGACAAAATAAATAATTCAATCAGATTTGTTTTTAACTACTTGACTTACTCTCTTAAGTTGAAGTGTTTTAACATTCACCTTGAAGGATTTTAAGACTCCTATATTAAAGCTCAGTAAAAAATTTAATTAATCCATAAAAAAAGTAAATAATACTTAAAAAGAAGTAAATATATTCCCACACGTAAATAAGACTAAATTTGGTCTCTTTCACAAAACTAGAAGTTGTCGGAGGTCTATGCATTATTCTACCGTACTCAGGATAACAAAAAACAACTGACGTTTGATACAACTTTATGAACTTGACATTATAGGAAACAAACAAACCTCGAAATGAGTTCGAACGGAAACAAAAAGTAGAAAACAAAACTAATTATTTCTAATGTATGAAATATAATAGAGAAAAAATACAGAATCTGTATGTAAGTGTACTAAGAAATTTCTTGATAAGAAATGGACATTTTTGTTAAAACGATTAGAGGACAAAAAGTACGGGTAAAGTACAGACATGTCTAAGAAAAAAATAAAAATCACGCATCCACTTTTAATGAAATAAATCACAAAATTTAAAAAATGGGAAAAAATAAATAATACGATGGCAAAATTTGGGTATAAAATTATCCCAGTTTTTACACTAACCTTGAAGACTAAGAATTAAATATTCTTCGCAAGGTCATATTAATAATTTTATTGCAAGAAATAAAAAGACATAATATGTTTGGAAAATAAGTTCAAGAAATTTAGAATATGCGCAAACAATAAATAAAATTGTAACGTTTCAATATGATGAAGATATTAAGAAATTTAAACAATATATTATTAATAGTTTTAAAGGCCATTAAGGAGAAGAAGATAAAGACAGTAATTACAATGTAAAAACTGATTATACTAAACATTTATCATTCATTATGCATCAAGAAGCCTCGACATTTTCTTCCAAAACATACAATGAATGAAGAATTGAAAGGTGAGCCTAAGACCAATCTCGGCTAAGATTATTTTGGTATTCTCCCTTTGACAAACTGGTGAGTAAATGAACAAATAAAAGTGTGATTATTTTGACATGAGAGTAAAAAGACGGTCCTCGATTGGTCACTCGAATGGTTACGTGAAAATATTACTTTCTTTAAAAAAATTTAATATATTTTGAAAAACTAGTACCACTCAGATTTTTCTAATAATATATAATACCAAATAATTTATGTATACTCAACAAAGGTACTGTTCTTGAAAGCCATCTCTAAACGTTCTCGGTTCTTCTACTTATACTATATCTGGAAAATCTCATTCTGCAGTTCCTAGTTCTATGCCAGCGCCATCACACAGCTCCGTCGAGGATCGATTGGGCTTCTCACTCTTACACTCTGCACCATCACAATGAAAACAATAAAGTTATAGATTCTTCTTAATTAAAGAGAACTAGCATAAATCTATTAAGATGATGAGGCCACGTTATAACGCTTTTTCATTCCATCAAACAGCTGTGAATTTTATCAAAATCTATAGATTCGCTTTCAGGAAAAGAAGACCTCAAAAAGGTCATATACACAAAGATGCATCTAGTTATTGCTTCAAAATTTCATTCCGTGATTAGAAATGACGTAATATAGTGGACGCATTACGTGTTTCTACTCGGCAACTTTTGGAAAAGTAGTGATGTTTAGCTGCTGTATGATTTGGTGGCGCTAATTGCAAATTTCTACTTTGTCTCCTCAAGAAAGTTCGAGAAAAGAGAACGGACGCAAGTTGCAGTACATTTTGTGTAGTTTATTTTTACAAATAAATATTTTCTTTGTAAAGTACGATTTTCATATAATTTCCAGAAATCAAATAGGGCCGTTTTGTTAATTTTCTGATGGTTTAATTTTTAATTTTTTCGAACTTATTCGGAGGGGGGGGGGCATATTTGAATTTCGCAGTCGGCGCCCTCGAAACCATATATCAGCAAAAAATCAGTACTTTTCGAAAACTTTCCAGGTAGACGTTTTTCGAACACTGATTGACTGAACTAATACCCTCAGACGGCGATACATTGTTCAATGCTTCACATTCACTTAACTCCCACAAGGTATTTACATCTCCTTCCCTTTGAACTTCAACGGGTTATGGAAGGACTAATCAACAGCTGCGGTTTCTATGTTTCACGACGGGGTCTTAAACAAGAACGAAACATAGTTTCCTGAATTATCGCAGAGTGATTGTTCCCCATCTTAAGTTCTCACTTGTTAGTTGAAAAATCATGTGGGCAAGTGAATGTAAACCAAACAACGGAGTATCATCGTCTCTACTTTATCTGACATGACTGTTTGTACTATCAGCTGTCTAGTTGGGCATGAAAAATTGGTGTTTTAAATTACTAATTCACATATGTTATAATTCACATATATACATTTAAGTTGCTGCATGGATGACAGGGTTCGATCCCCTGTGTGGTGCGGTTTTTTCATCATACCTCAACATCCAGACTGACTCCCAGGCCTAATCAGCCTGCTGTAAAATGAGTACCTGGATCTATCCTGGGGTGAAACCAGTCGGAGCGACCACCTCTCCTCCTTGTAGTACCGAGTCAAGTGTAGTCAAGTAATTGCCGAGTTCTACACTCCGCGAACCGCTTGGTCTCCTTCGTGGCCTGTTTTGGGATAGTTTATACATTTATGGAGTAAGTGTGGGACATAGTTTAGTACTTGTCTATTTACTTGCAGAAAAACTTATTTTACACCTAGTGACTAGAACACAAACATACCAAACTTTCTAATAATTTCTTTCAAACTACTGCTTCGATTAAAGATTCTTTCCTATTCACGTTTTTGGAGAATACAGAAATAACATAACTTTTTCTATTGCAAAATGAGACAAGATAAATCTGAAAAATAAATAGTTTGAAGAAGAAATCCGCCTCAAATTAATCATAAAAATGTATAACTCGCAGCTAACTTTTTATCTTATCTAGAAAATTTTGCTGAATTTTTTGAATCCGCCTCTGCCTTAGGGCCCTTGATCGGAATTGATGGGATGGTCCCTTGCTTGCTTCCGGAGAGTAAATTAGTTTTTTTTTTCCTCCACGTGGTCATACGCAGTTTGTACTGTTTTTTGACAATAAATTTATTATTATTAATAAATTTATTATGTCCGTGAGAAAATGAATGAAAGGGGTTAAATTTTAAAAAACCATTTTTAATGGTATTAGTTTATGTAATAAGTAAGAGTATATTTCGAAATGACAGATTAATAACCAAGTGAATTTAAGAAGAGCACATGGTCATAATAATAATAATAATAATAATAACTGAATCATGTTTCACTGTTCTTAAATTAATTCACATGAAAGTTCTTAGGATATTCACATTAAAGTTCGTACGAAAATTTGCAACCTGTATGTGTGTGAGATAATCAAGAATTGAACAAAATTACTAGCTCTTACAATGATAATATATCAAGTCCTTGATCTTTCAAACAGGGAATGCAAATTGAATAAAATGCGTTCTTCGCAGATAACGGAAACCACAATGTGAGTCAGGGATTCGAGTAACCTTGGTTGACGTAGTTGATATCCCAGTGACCGCTGTAACGTTACACTGCGCGCGTACGTTTGTTTCCTTGCGTCACCTCCCTTGGAAGTGGTGTTATCGTGTGTTACCCTTTCCTTCAGATGATTGGAGGAAAGTGTTCTCATCTTCCCCTATACCATCATTTGGTGCAAGTCTTTCAATCTTAAGACAGTGAACTTCTCCCAGAAAATCTTAAAAAATATTACTTTAAAGAAAAAGATTAAGAAAGAAACGAAGAACAAAGAATCTGAATCAAAAATTATTGAGAAGGATCAAAGCACTAAAACTAAGGTGAATGTTTCAAAAAAAAGAAAGGAAGGAAACAATATTCAACATATGGTTGAGAAGATAAAGTGGAGTACTGATTTTGCTGTTACAAAAGCACAATTCTCTATCATGCTAAATGCAGGCATTACGAAGTATGCTTTACAATTAGCAAAAGAGTTCATTAAGAACACAAGAATATTTACTTACAGCGACAGAAAGTGCCAAAATAGAAAGTGATGATAAAGAAATTCTACCTCGAGTAGTCGAGTTAGAAAAAGGTACACTTTTGGGAGAAGTTAAGTGCTCTATAATACAATGCATTGTAACATCTGAGAAATGAAATATTCATCGAAAATATTAAACCATTAATATTTGTGCCATTATATCTAATACAAAAAAGGAAATGCCAAGGGACCATATTAAGGCTAAAGAATCGGACATAACAATTCTTTAAGAAGTAGTTATTGAGAATTTAAATTTCAAACCCGGTTTTTGAGGAAACGGAAAAAGGCACGGCCATCCTCTTCATACACAGGTACGGGGAGTATAATGTAGTTATGCTGCAGTCAGGACGAGGGACGAAGTCGATGTCAATAGAACAACGCTTGTTAATATATACGCGCCGTCACGAAACATCAACAAAGAAGCGCGAAATGGATTTTTTTTTTCTAATGACCTTACTTATTTACTAACAAATAGTAAAGGATATCTCATTATAGGAAGGGATTTTAACTGTGTTGAGTCGGGTCAGGACTGGCAAGGGAAACCAACTTCCCGCAAAATGTTAAACTTTGTAGTTATAAAACTGAATCTTAAAGATGTATAGGAAGAAAAAGAAAAGACAAAAATTTACGTAAACGACAAGATCTAGCGGTTCTAGAGTTGAAAGATTGAACGCATCAAGACAATAGATTGATGAAATATCATATAAAGATATTAATCTCGCATCGTTTTCTGATCATCTTCTCGCCGTAACAAAATTGTTCTTCCATTACGACCGATAGAAAGAGGAAGATCCAATTAAAAGATGTCATCAGATATATACCCGCTTTACTATTACATATTTCCAGACCGGATAGAAACTTGATAACGTGTATGGATAAGACAAGACCAGACAATAAATATATGCAGCATTGATGATTACAGATGACGACCACCAACCATCATCTGTGTTAGATTAACAATAATAGCAGGTGATAGATTTTTCAACTAACAAGTGAGAACTTAAGATGGGGAACAATCACTCTGCGATAATTCAGGAAACTATGTTTCGTTCTTGTTTTAGATCCCGTCGTGAAACATAAAAATCGCAGCTGCTATTTAGTGCTTCCATAACCCGCTGCAGTTCTAAGGGAAGGAGATGTAAATACCTTGTGGGAGTTAAGTGAATGTAAAGCATTGAACAATGTATCGCCGTCTGAGGGTATTAGTTCAGTCAATCAGTGTTCGAAAAACGTCTACCTGGAAAGTTTTCGAAAAGTACTGATTTTTTGCTGATATATGGTTTCGAGGGCGCCGACTGCGAAATTCAAATATGCCCCCCCCCCTCCGAATAAGTTCGAAAAAATTAAAAATTAAACCATCAGAAAATTAACAAAACGGCCCTATTTGATTTCTGGAAATTATATGAAAATCGTACTTTACAAAGAAAATATTTATTTGTAAAAATAAACTACACAAAATGTACTGCAACTTGCGTCCGTTCTCTTTTCTCGAACTTTCTTGAGGAGACAAAGTAGAAATTTGCAATTAGCGCCACCAAATCATACAGCAGCTAAACATCACTACTTTTCCAAAAGTTGCCGAGTAGAAACACGTAATGCGTCCACTATATTACGTCATTTCTAATCACGGAATGAAATTTTGAAGCAATAACTAGATGCATCTTTGTGTATATGACCTTTTTGAGGTCTTCTTTTCCTGAAAGCGAATCTATAGATTTTGATAAAATTCACAGCTGTTTGATGGAATGAAAAAGCGTTATAACGTGGCCTCATCATCTTAATAGATTTATGCTAGTTCTCTTAAATTAAGAAGAATCTATAACTTTATTGTTTTCATTGTGATGGTGCAGAGTGTAAGAGTGAGAAGCCCAATCGATCCTCGACGGAGCTGTGTGATGGCGCTGGCATAGAACTAGGAACTGCAGAATGAGATTTTCCAGATATAGTATAAGTAGAAGAACCGAGAACGTTTAGAGATGGCTTTCAAGAACAGTACCTTTGTTGAGTATACATAAATTATTTGGTATTATATATTATTAGAAAAATCTGAGTGGTACTAGTTTTTCAAAATATATTAAATTTTTTTAAAGAAAGTAATATTTTCACGTAACCATTCGAGTGACCAATCGAGGACCGTCTTTTTACTCTCATGTCAAAATAATCACACTTTTATTTGTTCATTTACTCACCAGTTTGTCAAAGGGAGAATACCAAAATAATCTTAGCCGAGATTGGTCTTAGGCTCACCTTTCAATTCTTCATTCATTGTATGTTTTGGAAGAAAATGTCGAGGCTTCTTGATGCATAATGAATGATAAATGTTTAGTATAATAAGTTTTTACATTGTATTTACTGTCTTTATCTTCTTCTCTTTAATGGCCTTTAAAACTATTAATAATATTTTGTTTAAATTTCTTAATATCTTCATCATATTGAAACGTTACAATTTTATTTATTGTTTGCGCATATTCTAAATTTCTTGAACTTATTTTCCAAACATATTATGTCTTTTTATTTCTTGCAATAAAATTATTAATATGACCTTGCGAAGAATATTTAATTCTTAGTCTTCAAGGTTAGTGTAAAAACTGGGATAATTTTATACCCAAATTTTGCCATCGTATTATTTATTTTTTCCCATTTTTTAAATTTTATGATTTATTTCATTAAAAGTGGATGCGTGATTTTTATTTTTTTCTTAGACATGTCTGTACTTTACCCGTACTTTTTGTCCTCTAATCGTTTTAACAAAAATGTCCATTTCTTATCAAGAAATTTCTTAGTACACTTACATACAGATTCTGTATTTTTTCTCTATTATATTTCATACATTAGAAAGAATTAGTTTTGTTTTCTACTTTTTGTTTCCATTCGAACTCATTTCGAGGTTTGTTTTTTTCCTATAATGTCAAGTTCATAAAGTTGTATCAAACGTCAGTTTTTTTTTTGTTACCATGACAACGGTAGAATAATGCAAAGACCTCCGACAACATCTAGTTTCGTGATAGAAACGAAATTTAGTCTTATTTACGTGTGGGAATATATATTTCTTTTTAAGTATTATTCACTTATTTTATAGATAATTTAAAATTTTTACTGTGCTTTAATATAGGAGACTTAAAATTCTTCAAGGGGAATGTTAAAACACGTCAACTTAAGGGAGTAAGTCAAGTAGTTAACAACAAATAAGATTGAATTATTTGTTTGTACATTTATATATTAATATTTGGTTAATAATATAAATTAATGACAGTAATAATAATAATAATAATAATAATAATAAAACCAGATTCGAATCTACCAAAGTAAGAAAATGTTTAAACGAAAAAATATCTTTTCTCCTGTACAAAAAAATGTAAGTGTAAAAGATAATATGTGTTTAATATATAAAACTTAACAAGTGAGAATGCCTCACCCTTAAATTACTTAAGGTGTACCATATAAACAGTTCAAATTTCTACAAGTACATCAACAGAGAGTTTGAATTAGTTAAAAAAGCAATATTATTTGTACTGATGAAGACTGAAACTAAAGTAACTAAACACGGATTTGTATCAAATGTAATTGATAAAACGTAAGATTCTTCTTTGATGGAAAACGATACAAGAAACAATATAAAAGTACTCTAAACTTATGAACACGTTGGAGGTTTTGTCTCTTCAATTAATTCTGAAGTCAACAAACCAACATAAATACAGCCAGTAATTAATTAACACACCAAATCCATTTTAAACGAGGGAATCGATTCAATAACGTTGTTACTACGAAAATAATTACTTTTAAAAAGCAATTAAAGTTACACAGAGAAAGAATAAAAAGGATTGTGATGTTGCACGTTACAACGGAAGAGTATTTTACACTATAGCACATGCGATGTCAGGTGTCTAACCTTTAATAAATATAACTATTACTAGGCAATTCAGAGAAAACTAAACGTTAATGAACATTAGTAAATTCAGTGCAATAACTAATTTCAAACTTTTCAACATTTTCATCAAAGTGATTTGTGAACTAGTGAACTGTCAGTGTGGTGAACGATAGGATCCTTGAACGCTGCTTCCAGCTAACGCCACTGTGACTGAAGTCGGCCACGACTAGAGATTACTGAGGAAATTGTTTGAGACAGTCTCTTAACTTTGTTCTTGTATTAATATTTCAATATTCACAGACAATTAACAATTACCAAATCTTTAGTGACACATTCAGCAAATTCACTTCAAATTCAAATGCTACCATACTCAACCAAGGTTGACAATTTTATATTGACCTGTATGTTCTAGCATTCTATATTTTATCCCCTTTTATTCTTCACAATCTCTGGTTTTACAGAAAATCAAAGTGACTCTATTTGCATATTTTATTTGGATCATGTTTTAATTCATGTGTAGTGAACACACATGAGGATTTATGTTATGTGTTTATTCCATTACTGTATTTCTTACTGTACAAATGTTATTCTTAACTGACTTTACGTCACACTATTTAATAAGACAATAAACCATCGCTGTTTATTTCAAGTTAGAATCCAAGTTTTTCTCATTAATCAATTTAATTAAAGTTTTAAATTAGACGTTAGTGTTGGTTTATTTGTTTAGTGTTTTATTCTGGCTAGGCATAGATTATTCTAAAATCAACCCTTCTGATACTTCAATCGTCAAAAGTTTCTTCAACGACATGCCATGCCGGTTAATAAGAACACACTCATCACCCAAACATTTTGGGATGTAATATGAAGAACATTGGCGCTAAAACAGGAATTACCTTTCATCCTGTTGACGTGTGGTTAATAACGCAGGCGGCATTTATAGGGATGGCACTTGATAATTTCTACAAGATTGAAAATCATTACGGGTGCTACACATGTCAGAATTCTGGGCTTACATCTGCCTACTGTCGACAGCCAATGAATACTTTTTATAAACGTGTCACCACAACTCGCGTACTTGCGATTTCGAAGTACAGATTCATTCATGCATAAACTGTATCATAATTAATGTTCACTTATATTACTAGGTCTGCAATAGAATGCAGTCTTACGCAAGGTTGAGAAAGCTAGTATGTGAAGTCGCTGTCACTTTTGTGTCACAAACGATATGTTACTTTTAATAAAAAACGTTTAGCATATCGGCTCGTTGGTCTAGGGGTATGATTCTCGCTTAGGGTGCGAGAGGTCCCCGGTACAAATCCCGGACGAGCCCGTTTTTGAAACATCTACGAAATATACTTGAGGCATTATATCCGCGTTGACTCAAGTCAAGTTACAAAGTATTCACGAAATTTGGGAATATTCTACACAACAGTTGTAGATAATTAATATATCCCGTTTTTTAGTGTTACAAACGGACAATTATGTTGTGATTTTAAAATTTGATAATAAGAATTATATAGTGGTTTCACACTTTCTTCGACAAGGATCGTATTGTCTTCAGTTGCGAGACGAGGTTTCCACTTCCGTAAAAACAGAAATTTTCCTTCTTTTTCGTGAACTATTCTCGGAAATGTCCCGTCAGGTATGAAAATTAACATCAACGCGTTTCTATTTGCATTGTTCTACTCTGTGTTGTATTTGCTGTGTTAAGCCGGTATTTTAGCCAGCATAATAAAAATCAGAAAAGAAAAACATAAGTCCACGATAGTTTCTCCATATACTCTCTCAGTAACTTTAAGTTAAATAATTCAAAAATTTTGCCGTACGGGTATTAAACTTACCTTCCACTGGATAGGGAATAATTCAAAGTGGCATTTAAAACATTTTTGGGCGTACTTAAGACTAGTCACTCAGAGGGATATAGTAGCTTTAGCTGCTAATTTTGGCTTCTATTAAAAGGAAATCATCGATAATTTCCTGGACCCGACTTTTTGTAATGTTTCTACTAAAAAATATTTTTTTAAACATTTAATATTAGGATATTCTAGTGTTACGATGACTATATCCTACGCGATATTCTAAACGCAGTCAAAGTGCTATAGTAAGTTTGATAAAACAGAATATGAGGAATTGAAATAAGAGAATCATCAATTTAACAGATTTTCTGATAGCGATGGGATACATGAATGCAAGTACAAGTTTTGGGAAAGAGACTGGACCTATGCATGTGAGTGACTTCATCTTCTCCGCGACGGGAGGAACAAACCCAGTTCCCCATCTTCTTTTCTATCAGTTGATACGTAAAAGCGTCCCAAGATATATTACAGCTCGAAGATGAATGAAAATAAATACTGTGCAATTTCACATGGTTATAGATTTAGAAACAATAAATTTTTGTTTCGAGAGATGACATTTCGTTTTTTATTGTGTCACGATTGAAAATACGTATCTGATGAGAGATATAAAAGAAGGGCTCGTCCGGGATTTGAACCCGGGACCTCTCGCACCCAAAGCGAGAATCATACCCCTAGACCAACGAGCCGATATTTGGAGTCAACGTATATCATAACATAGGTGTCGTAAATGCGCTTTCACCTGGTTGCCTTTACAGTCGTGCACGATACTGCTCCTTCAAGGTCAGTGTAGTCTTGATAACATAACAGAAAGTGGTGAAAAGTAAAACATGACAAAATATTTTATTCTTTTTCATAACAGTTACATTGCAAATGAATGTGTGTCTCTATATGTAAGTGGTGTGGTCCTGAGTGACTCACTGTTTCTTTTACCAACGCTGAAAAATTCTACTGAATATTAAGCCAGTAATTATCAAACTCAACGATTTACATTTACCAAAGGAATTGTTTAAACCT
>NNCF01128884.1:0-15426 GCA_002313205.1 Laupala kohalensis | reverse complement strand
TTTGAGATAATGTATTTTCTAGTACCATTATATTGAATGAAAACACAATTGAAGATGTAAGAGGAGGTCTGTGTCTTGCACTATACCCATTGGTAAAAGAAATGAAATTACAATTCGACGTGAAACTAAAGGCACGAGCGAATTTTGGATTATGGCGACGAGTAGCCAACAACGCTGTGTGTCTCATTAGTACAGTCATTTGGGAAAATACAAAGAAGATTTTTTTCCTCCATCGTTCCTTTAATTTTCGCAGAAACTGAATTCGAAATGCAACATCCACCTCGTAAAACTTGCTCGTTCAGAGAAAAATTCGATAATTCGCAGATAAAAAGCTCTTATTTTGTTCTTAACTAGAAGTGCAATTGCTTCCAGAGAAAAATTACGAATGAGAAATGAATGTTCAGTAAATTTCCTTCAAATTAGATATTTGCCTTTTTCATTTGTCCGACAAACAGGTATCGCGCTACAGCGCGGTGAATTTTCACAAAAACTTTGGAATGGATCCATAAAGTGAAGTTTTCTTTTGGTTTTTTGGTTTGCTCATAACTCGAATTTTTTAAAAACATTTTAGAGGATAGTGGCCGGTATATTACAGAAAATTTACTTCAAATAGTTCCTAGTATACCATAGCATCCGTCCCTTATCAATAGCGGCAGTCCAAAAGTCTTCCAGTAATTTTTAATGCAAAACGTGTAATAACGCTGTATTAGCTCTAAATTACGTAGATTGGACCACTTTGATCGAAAAACAAATTGTTTATGACTGTAGGATAAGAGCGAATAAGGCACAGACTCTTTTCAACTTCACAATCGAGATGGAATGAACACTGAATACACTGAGAGAAGCGGTGCATGAGCATTTCCTTTTTTGCATTTATTTATCACTAAGAGTATTCCTTGTCTTCAACAAAGGTCATTACAAGGATCACATCTCTACATTCTTTTCTCCTTTTTATTGCGCTTCACTCATTCCGAAAACAAATCTCTTATTGTCTCTCTTATATCTGCATTACAAATTGGTGAAATATTTCGAATTTCTCTTCACTGTTTAACAAACGTTCCCTATCCCTGAACTATAAAGCGATGAAAGTTTACTTTGATTTGTAGTATTTTTTACATCAGCGGTGCTCTTCTGATGCATTTCAAACAAGTCAAGCGAGTTCACGAATATTGTTCGTACCATACAGATAAATTAGAGATACAAATTAAATCATGGTTTTTCTTAATTAATTTGACTAAATGCTTTTGTTTACACTGTTTTCTCACCTGACAGTTCCGTGCTGTACTGGATGCCGTTGAGTTCGCCCCTCGCCACAGACGCCGTGTCCAACTTGTACGTGTCCTGCAAGCGCATCAGCGCCACGGCGGCTCCGTTCAGGTCTTCGTCGGTGGGGAATTTCAACACTGCGCGATAATTGGTTACGTTCTCGACGAAACCTGCAAACGAAAACACATTGCGCACGATGAAGCAACGCTATGAAGGAAGGCATTGGAGGAAGGAAAATAATAATAATAATAATAATAATAATAATTCTTGGTCTGTTTTCATTAATGGGTCGGTGTGGGTGGTGCAGGGGGGGGGGTTGGGGTGGATGTTGTATAAGGGTTTGGCAGTCGTGGCGTGCACTGGACAGCAATTTTCACCCGTCCGTTGCCGATGCACTAAATTGATTGATTATTGATTGGGGAGGGTACAACTTTTCCTCCTTGTCTTACCTTCACCAACATCCTTCACCATCTGCGATTCCACTGACTTCCAGTCCGTGGTGAGCCTCTTCACCAAGAGGTAGGCGTTGATGGGGTTGGAGAGATACGCCTGCACGTCTTGGCTCGCCTCCTCGTGCTCTCTCACGTACTCGGAGAAGTGTCTAAAAATATACATCAACAATATACAACAAATACAACAACAAAAATAAAACGAGGATATACAAAATCATACAAGAATTGGAAAAAGAATGTGTTAAAATAAGTGTATATTAAAATAAGAAAAGTATTAAAATAAAAATAAGAAAAGTACTAAGATGAGAAATGTATTTAAAAAATATAATATCATACCATTTAAAAACGAATTTCACCATTTTTTTTCATTAAAAAAATAAAGTAATTTTTTGTCTTAAATTTAATTATTTAAAGTAATTTCTCTCTAATTTAATTATTAAAGCAATTAAAAATGGAATTAAATTATCTGTGGAAGCGTTGGTCTGCCGCCTACTTGTCGATACTCCAAAATAGATCAAAGTGGCAAACAGTTTCCAAATCTTTAACAGAAAATGACATAGTTCTTTTGAAAGACTCTCCCGTGCCCTTTGAATGGAAAGTAGCTAGGGTTGTTAAGACTTTTCCGGACCAAAACGGGTTAATCCGCACAATACAGGTCAAAACATATACACGTGCCGTTCAAAAGGTTTGTTTGCTACCAAACGAGTAAAAAACCACTATATATTATCTCCCCAGGAGAAATCAATTAGCCAATTTTACAAGAGTCAAAGGCTCTCGAAGGCAGGCNGGTCAAAACATATACACGTGCCGTTCAAAAGGTTTGTTTGCTACCAAAGGAGTAAAAAACCACTATATATTATCTCCCCAGGAGAAATCAATTAGCCAATTTTACAAGAGTCAAAGGCTCTCGAAGACAGGCGGGGCGGACTCCGAGTCAATATGATAACTTCAGATTAAGAATTTTTAACTTCTGTATCATCAAAATTTCCCTTAAGATAAGGAGATTCGATATTCAAGTCCTAAATCTTAAAGTCAATGTATAATATAGTACCGCTGAGAAAAAGCACTCAATCAGAAATGAAAGGTTACAAAACCACAAAACTCGGCGCGATTCAAAACCGCGTTCGTCATTCAATTATAAGTTATCACACAACACAAGCCCTGAAACGGTTTCTAAAAAAACATGTTTCTGTTTTATTTAGAAAAGGCCCTTATAAAATAAAGGAATTTACATTACTCATTGCTAATTTCAACCTTAATGCATGCCAGAGAAATATTACTCTCCCCAGGACTAAACAAATTGACATTTCTAAAATAGTTGAATATTCTCCGAAGGCAGGAGGACTTCTGTGTACAATAAAATCACTCTAAGTAATTGCCATTGAGTTAACTCTGTGTAATTAACATTCCCATAAAATAGGGCAATGATAACAATCTCAACATCTCTTAACTTCGAGTCTAGAGATGTTGTAGGTTAGTTCNCTCTTAACTTCGAGTCAAGAGATGTTGTAGGTTAGTTCATACAGGGAAGAAAAAATACTTTATTTTATGAAACATTGATTCAAATGTTTAACATTTCATTTGTACTTCTTGTCTTAATAAGTCTCATCAGCGAATCATAAGGCTTCAACGCACTATTGATTAAAATATCCTTCTGTTCTTATCACCACATTTGCGAACTCACGTCTCGAATGCGCTTGTACTAGTTTCAAACGAATACTACTTCTAAAAAANTTCTAAAAACTCATCGCAAAAACTTTTGAATTGTTTTCTCTTACACGACTGTTATTCCACACGAAGTGGACGAGTTCTCACACTAGGAAAGCACAATAACAATAGATATAAAATTCATTACTTTGTGTCATCTTCTGGAGTTTGTTCTCGAAATTCTACTACAATTAACGTCCATTATATGATCTATTTAAACAATATATATTATTCGTCCATAAAAGGTTGGAAGTTTTTTATTATTTGCTCTCGAAATTTTACAGCTATAGACAACTCACCAATAGAAAAAAAAACCTAAAATTGCTTCTTGTGACTGAGAGCTCATTTTTAAAGACCTGCTGATTCCGAAATGACTCATATCCTTTTTAAAAATAATTAAACAGTTCACTTCAGTGAGGAACAAAATCTGCGAATCCTTTTTTCGCGTAATATTTCTTTCGTAAGTCGCCTTCTGTTCACGAAATAGATCGTTTTAGTATTTTATGACAACGGAGAAAAAAACTGCGAAATGAACTCACAGAGACAGAAAGCGTCATGTCGCTCTGAAAAGAGCTCCGAAGATACGCGCGAGAGGAAAAGAGAAGAGAAGAAGAAGATTCACTGAGATTCTTTTTTACTTTGTATCGAGGGAACAGAATTTGACCAACGTATACAAACTGTAGAAGTCGAATCCTGAGATGATAAGAAACAGGAAACAGGCTAATGAACTTATAGCCGCAAGTGTATGAGTTTCTCCCTAGAGCAATGGTGTCATGGCGAATTTAGCAGCGCCACAACGCTGAATTTCCGTACTTCCCAAGAAAAGGGGGTCCTGTGCCCCTCTCCCTCCGGAAAATTTTTAAAATTGATGAACTAATTTGTACATTTTAAAGCCTCATGGAGTCGATTTTCGGCATTTGTGCTCTAAAATTATATAAATGTATATTGGAGTCTGTATTTTCTAAACTTATCATATTCTGGAATTGTGAATATTCACCAAGAGTTACATTCAATATAACTTCTTTGTTTCTCGAAATCAAATTGTAATCAGTGTCCACGTTTAAGTAATATCGGTATCTTTAAAACTGACACATTTCTGAGCGAATGTAGAGAACAATTATCACTATTTTGCATCAGAGATGATGATATCAAGCGAAATAAACACAACCTCACTCCTTTGAAGCGTGTTTCTCAAATTGAAATGTGTTTCTCAAATTCATTTTCTTTTAACGTCTGAAAATTGACTACAAACCAAGATCGACTGCCATCACTTTCGTCATTTAAATGTTGNTTTAAAAGTTGGTCTTGTTTTGTAAATAAGTGTTTGCTCCATGAGACGCAACGTACTGCACCGTCACTTATTATAATAGCAATTCAACATCACTCAAATGGCCATTGGGGAATATTCTTCAAGTTTCAATCGCAATAAATGCGTGTCCCCCTGTTTATGGCTGATGCCGTTCGCACTCACCTTTTCAGCAGCCGAATCTTTTCCTCCTGAGCCGCGATGTAGCCCTCCAGCTCATTCATGAGCACCGCCTCCGTCTCCAGCAGCTCCTCCAGCTCAACCAGCGCCGTGTAGAGCTCCCCGTGAGCTGTGGACGCAGCCAGCGCCAGCAACAAGACAGCGCTCGCCAACATCCTGCTGCTCACGCACTCGTCTCAAACACTAGGACACGGACAATAGTTATAATATTAACAAAAATAAATTTATTGTCAAGAAAGCAGTCACAAACTGCGCATGACCACGTGAAGGACACTCCGGAACTAATTTACTCTCCGGAAGGAAGCAAGCAAGGGAACATCCCATCAATTCCGATCAAGGGCGGATTAAAAATTTTAGCTTTACGTTCCTTAGATAAGAATAATTCGGTGCGCGGTATAATATTAAAATCATTCCAAAATAAAACACAAAAAAAGTTATTTCAGAAGTACTTTGTATTATTTCTAAACTATAGATTATTCTGAGAGTATATTGTTGATAAAGTAACATTAAATTCCAGATTTATTATGATTTCAACAGTTGCGGCCCCTTTTGGCAAAAGCATATAGGGGATAAATTTTTCTATTTAGATTTAGATTTTTCAACCGAATATTTCTTTCCACCATATTTTATGGACTTTTTGGAATATAGTTATGAACAAATATATATTTAAATTTTAATACATTTATACGTCTATTGTTAAACTGCTGATAATTTTTTATAGTATTTTTATTTATTTTATATTTTTACACATAGTAAATGGATAAGCATTATTGAATTATTTTCACTTTACATGACATATATATTTACTAAAAAAAACAACAACATTGCATCATGTAATACAAGTTGGAGTTTATTATTTTGTGAAATTTGTGTATATTATTAAATTTAATAATCTACGAATAATATTAATTTGAGCTTAACTCAGGACCAATATGTTTCGATATTTTTTAAAAAACTTTATCACTAAAGGAGCACAATTAAGGAAATAAATAATTACAAGGATAGACTCGTGTATTAGTACAAGTGATAATAAGAGAGAGACACACGATTTATCGACAAATTTGAAAAACAAACTCAATTAAAACATTAAAAACAATCCAGATATTTTTTATTCGACGGAAATACCCATGCACTTTTTATCTACGAATTCGAAAACACTAAGAGATTTCTAGTATGTAACCACTATTTTTAGTACTCCTAATGTTTTGGGTACAAGAGAGTTATTAATTAATACTTTAAAATGAAAATCATTCGAATACGTAAAAATTAATTTTACGAACGTTGATTTATTTCAGAGTAAAACAACATAAATGATTCAATACGTTATGCGCCAGAAGCTCATTTTACGGTTATTTTAAGCCATCAACAACTCTGCGTTAAATAATGTACAGAGGAGTCCCACGAGTGTTTGTCTCGTCACATCTCATGATGATGGTGGAAATATTCTTCACGTTATAAAGTTTCTATCGGAGGAATTAGTTTCGTAATTGGACACGAAATGAAATATCACGTGATTAAGAAAAAAGCTTTTTAAAAAAGAGCTATGAAGCACCGCAATGGGATTATTCATCTTAACGCCTCGCAACTACGCACATGTCAACGGAGAATAAAATACGCTCTGGAGATTTTGCTAAACGCATCAAGGTGAAAAATAAGAATAATAATTATCAAAACAACACAGAAATCGATTCGTCCATCAGTGAAATAAAAGTGTAAAAGTGCCTTTCATGTTTGCTCCACATCCGGAACAAAATGCAAAACGTGGCTTAAGCCCCGTTCCATTTTATGTTCTATTTCGTGGAACACACATAACACAGGATGCAGAATGCGTGGGAATTTTCAAGCATGTAGTCTGCTTTTCACCACGAGTCGTACAAATTGACTAGCACACGCCTAGCGGCTTATCTGCTGACTAGTTGCGGCATCTGAGTTCTCTCGAGTTGGTTGCGAGGTTAAAATAGTTGTGTTTTTCTTTGTGTTGCGGTGATTTCTTGTTAGTAGAAGTTCGTAAATCTATCATAGACAACAAAATATTATATTAAATGATCCAATGTGGCCTGTTTCCACGTCCAGTGAAATGGAAACACACTTGAGGTCAGCTGTCGGTTGCGCTGCATGTGACAATGAGAGAACTATTTTTCGTCTTAAGTCGTGTAAAACGCTCATTTCGGAGCGTCCATTTTCTGTACTCGCAGATGACGTCACGCGTGATCCAGGGAGAATTTTTGTTTAAAAATTATGGATTTACAACACAAATTAATTATTAATTACATTTAAATAAATGACCTCGATATTGACGAGACCTAAAGCCCCACAAAAAAAATTAAATAAAATGCATCAAATAAATAATAAACAATTAACTATATTGCATTATTAATAACAACAATATAGTTACAGCCTTCCAATGTTCCCAACCCTCAAAGTAAACGAAAGCTTCTTTTCTGTCTTTCCGTTGAGGAGCTAGTTCAAGGACTTTTCGTTCCACAACCGCTCATGCAATAACAAGGGACACACAACACGTATCAAGTATTATCATGAACATTCCATAAATGATTCGATGAACCCAAACAAAGATGTCGAAAGGAGGGCTGAGTGTTTGTTTGTAGTCTCTGACTGATTGAAACGGCTTCAACACTTAGGTTTCAGCATTTGTTTAATTTGTTTAATTTGTGTAACATAAATTAACACGAATCATCAGGCGGATTCCTTTATTTCGTTTGTTTGTGTTATGTTATTTTGACTGATTAAATTACAAATTAAATCACGTTTTTTCTTCGTTATTTTTCATAATGTTGTGTTTTAAAAGAATTAGATGAATAATAAGGAAAACGATCACACACCTCCGTGACTTGAGAGCGCTGGTCGTACCTTAAATATAATAAATATGGAATGTGGATGTTTTTAATGTGTTGGAAAAAAAGAGAAGAAAAAAGCGTCGATTTTCATTTGTCTATCAACTCAACGTTGAAGTTCCTAACAAGAAGTAAAAATAATTTTGATATCTTCTCCCACAAGAGCATAAATTGTGATCGAGGCTAGGCAATTAAGTTAATGTAGCAACAGAGTCAAGAACCATGAATCATGTCATAGAGACTTACACTCTACATGTCACGTTGTATCACACTCAGAATGCGAATCCTCCAACACTTTAACAAAAAAAGATTTTTAAAGTAGCCCCCCGCGTCGTGACCCAAACATTGGAGCTGCTTTAAAATCGATCAGCATCGCTCACGTTCTTAGAATTGAGAACAAGCACAAAGAATACGAAACCCATGTCTTAAGGAACAAATGGACCAGGGATTAAAGGTTAGGCTTTCACACTAGGAGTTGAGACGCTTTCATAGCAGGAAAGAACTGAAAATTGTATCTAAGAGTCATTTTGGAATGGATAACAGAACGTATTTATTAAAGAATTTCTTTTCTGAGTATTAAATCCGCCGCTGTCCTTGGGCACTTGATCGGAATGGATGGGAACACGTCCCTTGCTTGATTCCGGAGAGTAACTGGGTTTATTATCCCGCACGTGGTCATACGATGCAGTTTGTGACTGCTTTGTTGACAATAAAGCTAGTTTGTTTGTTTGTTTCTTTCTTTCTTTATAAAAACAAAAACTGAAGATTAATTTTAATTGCTTAAAAGACAAATCAATAAGAGCAAGAGACATGTTTATATAAAACTTTCAGCAAACAAGAGCCAACGTTAATACATAAAGAAGAATGTTATTATGTTTCTATCTGTTTGAATGTTTAATTTGTGGTATAAAAATAAAAGCCATCCATGGAACGGAAGTCATTGAAGAGATTGTAACATCCGCACCAGTTCAGCATATCGATTTGTGAATTATTAATATTTTCACGCATTCCACTAGCCAAGCTGTAATATGGTATTTCTGTGATAGGGACTTGCTCGCCATGTGTACCGAGGCGAGACCGGTAAAATACCTAAAGAAAGAATGTTAATGTTTTATGAAAGGAGTATTTTCGCCGAATGCAGAGACAATGGCAGATCTGGTTTTCCCGAACGGCCAAGGGGTGAACAACGATTTGGAGGGCTCATTGCGGTAGCGAAGGCGTGGTCACGTGACCTCCGCTTCCGTATATATTGGGAGGATTGAGAATCCTCGAGGATTCGGCTGTGTGAACTGAGCCCGCAGGTTACAGAGATGTGACCTGACTAGAATTGGTCGTCAGACCGCATAAGAATCACTGCGGTAATTTAAATTCATTTACTAGTAGTTGCGAGTGACGTAACTTGTATCAGTTAGTTATTGGGGAAAAGCAACTTGTAATTTTGGAGATTCAGATAACCTAGAGAGGTTTTACAAATTTGTTGTCTTCAACTCAATTTATTTATATGTAATTAATGCTTTCTGAGAGTTTGTCTACGTTTGTAAATATTCAGATCTCTATTTAATTTGAATTAAATCATTAATTACTGTTACTACACGTGTGTTTAATTGCTCGAGAAACCGAGCTGCTGGCAGTGAACTCTACCATACGGGTTGTGTTATATAGTACACAAACAGCTGGGGTTTTCAACTTGGTTGCTAACTACTGGCCCCGGAAGTTTTGGAAAACGAAAATGCTGCAATCTACTTTGACAGAACCATTAATAATAATAATAATAATATATTAGTCTGCTAGTGAGCAATGCTCGGTGGCAGATAGAAGAGAATACATACATAATACAATAATACGAAGTTAAAAAACAAATCATCAAAATCTATTAAAATATCTATAAAATACACACACACAAACGGAATAAAATACTTACAAAATAAGTACACATGGTTATAACAAGAAAGAAATTATATTTAAGAAATTAATTATCTACATGAGGTTCATATGTCTGTATATTCACTTTCATACACAAACACATTTTCGCTTACAAACACTTACAGACACACACTCATACGTACAAACACGCTCAATATACACACATGGCATTACTCCTCCTATACCCTTAGCGTACAAGTAATTGCTATAACATTAATAAAAGAAATTATTAACTATAAAAAGTAAGTCACGTTTCTACATCATTAATATTCATATTGTTGTGTGTTTAAAACAATTACTCTTTTCAGTGATTAGACCAACTTGGACTGCTAATCCCACCTTAAGATTTGAAACAGACAACAAATTAGGTTAACGAAAATAGTTTTGCAAAATTCAGATTTGATAAAACAGAAATCCAATTCTTTAAGGCTTGGTATAGGACACAGTAACAATCACTTATTGTATAGGTGTCGAAGCAAGTAATATGGCCTTGAGTAATCCGCAGAGAGAAGGAAACAGGACCTTGAGGGAATGGATTGTGAATGCAACTATGATATCTCTGCGGATTGCTAAAGGGAAATTAAATAACTAACTAATCCACATATTGCCTGCTCCTGTGATTTCGCCACTCAGCCATCCATCCACTTCAATTACGTGTTCCCTCGCTTCTCAGAGACGTTGGAATATCGTTGGAATATCGTCGCGTTAATTTGCGTCGCCATGTCAATGCTCTGGCAGCAAGAGACAACAATGAGGAACCGAAACAATACGAGTCCAAACAATGTCGCCGCAATTGAATGAAATAACTTTTAGCGAGAAAAGCGCCGCATGGAGGACAATAAGCTAATTTAGCTTGCGGGCGCAAAACAAGCAAACAATCTCATCACTTCCCGTCAAAAAGATCAAAGATGATTAAAAACCGGTTTGTTGCGATAAAGTAGAGCGACATAGCAGTATGTATAGAGCGTGATCCCGAATTCATGATCCAAACTTTAAGGCTTGGTATAGGACACTGCAACAATTATCTATTGTATAGGAATGTATAGGCGCAAGTGACGCGGTGAGGTGCACACTCAAGAAATAAAAGATGATAGGAAAGACAAAGTGTTTGCTTACAATATCTGTTCAAAATTGCAAAGTCCACCAACAGTGAAGTTTTCACAGCGATTGGCGCAGTGCAGCAGCTACTAAGAGGATATTCGAGCAACGAGATCCTTTTGTATTTCCTTGTGTTTGCTCCTCACTGCGACACTTGTGCCCATACATTCCTTCATATACAACAAATGATTTTTACAGTGTTCTCCTATACCATGAATTCGGGACCACTCTATATACGTTATAATTGCAATATAATTATTTATGGGATCTAACCACAAACATTGTTATGAATCAGGATAACAAATTTTGCTACTCATCATCAACGATCCAGATGATAATTTTAATTTATCTCGCGTTCATGAGCGTCTTCCGGGCCACTTTCTATTCAATTGCTCACGTAGGTTCAATCTATAAATTTTGTTCCGATTGTAAGTCTATTGTAGAACAGAACCCTTTTTAATGTTACGTATTTAGAAAGTCTTTTATAGCGTTTTCCATCTTCTCCTCGGAGTGTCCAGTCCACTATCCCCACCGCTGAAGTACGTCAAATTGCTCCTTTGCATCGCGACTTCCTCCCACTCCGTCGCGAGAAATGGAACGACTTTGCTGCACGCAGGATGCTTGATTCGGGCACGGGCATAGCCATAGCAATAATTAGCCGCATAAGTTAACGAAAGTATAATTATTGAATATCAACAAGCAGCCTATTCGTATTCGTGGAATGTAATGTAACCTATTCACCAATATAAAATCGGACAAACAAAACGAAATGAAATCTATCATCTCAATAGCTCCTCGATAGACACGTAAAAAGGTACAACCCTCTATTTCCGGTGCAACAGTGCAAACGTCTCTGTCAAATGGAAAATACGATTAGATACCTAACCCCGCCGACCCTTTCGCCCAAAGGGTGGTAGTGAAGGTCGAGGCACAATATTTATTTCTGGGTGAATGCATTACTTCTTTGCCCGAGCTAGTCCATGCGTTTGAAATAAACCCGAGAGTTCGGCTTGATAATAATAAATGATGCAGAAGAAATCAATCAATCCTCGCCCTGAGTGAGCCAGCTGCATAGCTAATACACGCGCTGTCTGTGCCACGCGAGAGAGACTCTTGTTGCATCTTCTTTCCTTCTTCCTCGCTTCACCATCCCCCTCTCCTTAGTTCGTTGACCGCCAATGACGCAAGAGGTCTCCCCCCTCCCCTGCGCTGCGACCCAAGGCCTCCTCGATCGCTTGCAGTGCGCTACACAGTGGGCTTTGAGCGAATTCGGATACGTGATCAAAAAACGACTATTTTGAAGGAAAACACAAATAGACACTGTCATTTAGTTACCATATTCTAAGTCCAACTAGAATTGTTGGCAAGCTTCTATATTATTTGGTTTGTGTACATTAAAATTTTGATTAATTTAAATTTGCTCTGATTAAAATAACTGAGTAGCTTATCCCAGTTAAAGAAGAAAAATATTTACAGAATTTAAAAGTACCGAATTAGCAATGTATATTAAATTCTGACTTCTAAACAGTTCTTTAAACAATCCGCTTACATCACTTCTACTTAAATACTCATTCGTAAGTGCCAATTTGCAATTGAGATCGCTTTCGTTCTACATTGTTCAAGAGTCTCATTTATGTACTAAGAGCTCTTCCTTGAGCTCTACACTTGAACTTTGAAGCTATATATTTGCAGTATCTACACAAATATCGAAACACCGTTGAACATTAAGAATATTTGTTTGTTATCTCTTCCTTCCAATTGTCACGCTGCAGATAGTTAAATCAGGACAACCATTTGTCAACTCAGGACAGTTGTATTTTTTAATTGTGTTTTAAAGAGAACTACAAAATGAGTAATGCAATTGATTCAGTACGACGGAAGCAAAAAGGTACTTTATAGAATTATGATATAACGATGAGAAATGCACCTAAGCGGTCCGTCCCCCGATCGTCTGCACCAGCAGGAGTAGTAGTAGGGGCCTTTCAAAATTACATTTCAAAAGATTAAAAAATAAAAATAATAATCCTTCAATTCTAAAATTATGTAGTCGTACGTAGAAACACTGGAAAAAGAAAAACCGAGTGGTTTTGTTAATAATGGAAATTTGAAGGAGTCCTGAGGAGCCAGCATGCAACAACAGCAACGAGATTCTTTGTGAGAGTGGTCCGTCTTAAAATATTACTTCGATAGAGAGAGAGGGAGGGAGGGAGAAAAAAATCCTCCTAGAGACGGCGAGAGAGGGAAGGTAAAGGCGTATATTTCTTCGCTGAAGCTTCGCTTTTACGCCTAACGACGTCTCTCCTCCAGCGCCAGTTGCTTTTAGACGCAACGCCATGAGAACGGTTTTGTTTTTTACCTTTTCACACGAAAACTACAAGAACATACTTTTAGTCTTCTGGTAAATCAACAAATATAATGATACAACTGCAAAACGTCAGGTCTGCGTGGATCTTATAGGACTAAATAATTAATATATTTAACTAAGAATCTACGAATAAGGAAGCAAGCAAGGGCTCTGATCCCTTCAATTCTAGGGCTCTGATGCACAGGCGGAGGATTCAACTCCTAAGATTAGAATAAATATAAAGAGTTCCCCAAGCGATAAAAAAATCAAAAGAGTATACAATATATTTGTATTTAATAAAACGTAAAAAAAATAGTTCATAATAAAAATAGTAGCAATATTATGGAACTATAGATTATTTGGAAACTATTGTTNAAATACAAGTTTCAAGACAATGAAAGGACTGAACAACACCTTTCCCCACTTCTCAATCAGTTAGATTTTAATAGATCTTAACTTGATTGTAACTTGTTAAGAGAAAATTCTTTTTAAGATGCCTACACACTTCAAAAACAATTTTAAAGTTTGGTTTTTATATTAAAAAACCTGTAACAATAAGGAGTAATTTCATGTATTTATAACATGTACTAGTAAAATTGCTAAAACAATTTCAACTTGACAAAGGATTCCATTGAATGACTATCAATGGCTTTTAATTTTTATACAAAACAACAAGGAATTACGAATTATTAACATCTTGAACAGAATGTTGTAAGATGTTAACATGAAGAGTATGATTAATCAATTCTCTATATTCAATAGTCCAACCTGAGATGGCATATGAAGAATTCACAATGAAGATTTCACTTGTTAGTTTCACAGAATAAAATTCAATAAATTGTAATATATACTCATCTGAAGAACAGAATCTTCGAAATCTAAAGGTCCCTGGAATTACTCCCGGGTTTCTTGCACCATTTGTTCACAAATAACACACAGAAAAGAACTTGAATATTCAGCTCTGGATACCGCGTGTCGCCTGGTGGAGTCTGAAGCTGGTCTGAAACGATGTTTTTTACAAGAATGAGTAGAAGAAGATTACTCCAAAAAAAGTATATACACCTATTGTTGAAAAAAGAGAATTAATATCATTGGCGCTTATAAAAAGCAGGCTTTCATTGTCGAGAAAATTAATTTGCCTTGCCAATAATGTTCAATTATCAAATACTTCACAGTTTAAAGAATGCGAATGAACAAATAGATGATTCAATATGAAATTAAAAGCATAAAACAATGATATTTTATACAATACTTATTTCCTTCTTAAAAGGTCGGCTTCTCATACGACAGCAGACTAAAATGTAAAATCAGACAACTGAAACGAAAACGTTTCGAGACAGATCGCAGCCATGACATAAACAATTGCAAGTCGTACTCCGCACTCGACCATCCACAGACAGTGGCGTTGTCACGCCGTAATTTTGAACTACTGTTGACCCTGTAATTTTCGCTTCCGATCATTGGCGCTCTCTGGCAGCAAACGTTTGAATTATGATTTGCTATTACGCGCGGGAGCCATTCTTAAAAGGCCACGTCCTTCGTCCAGAGAAGAACGGTTACTGAAGATATATTAATATATCTCCAAGGCGGGAGCTTCATCTCTGACGCACCGCGCAGGCGCATTGCTCACCTGTACGCAAAAGGTGTCCGTCCAGTCCAGGCGTACCTGTTATTAGTTACCTGCAAGTTCATTTTCGAAACACATACATACATATAATACATACATGAGGGAAGAGTGGACGGGTACAGCTAAGCTCCCTACGCTCGTGTGTATATGTGCGTGGTATAATTTTGCGTGCGAGGGAATAAAACGGTGATAAAACATTTCCTTATGGAGCGTGTAGAATCATCAGCGACCGCCAGCGACAGCTGTCGGCGGCCACCGGTACTACTACCGGCGGGCGATTTGAACGGGCCAGCCGCTACACCTGAGAGCGTAACGGACCTGATGCCGAAAATGGAAGAGTTGGCGAAGATTATCCGCGCACACGCTGATTTCATGACGTCGCGTAGTAACGTGCACCATGAAATAAAAACGTACGCGAGGATAATCCAAGCGAATTTTTCACTTCTGAGAACCGAATTCGGTAAGTGGACGGGGGAGAGTGTGAGGGCACGCAAACCACGCCGGAGAAGAAGAAGAAAATGAACAGAAGGAGAGGGAAAGGCGAAATCCTTCCTACCGCTCAACCTGGAAGATGAGGCAGAGGGAGCCACCGCACCTGAGAGGGTGCTCCAGACCGCCGTAGAGGCGCAACCGGGCGTCAGTGGAAAGGAGAGTACAAGGAGCGCAGACCC
>NNCF01128882.1:212169-252851 GCA_002313205.1 Laupala kohalensis | reverse complement strand
AATCGATTGATGAAGTGAGCGATTCTCGAGAATTTTGATGAATTATGCACGTGATTCTTTCTCATAACGTTGTGTTGGGATCTTACTTTCTTTCTTTCTACATCTACGACACGATGACGCTTCTTACTGACAGAAATTAAGATAAATAACACGTGTATGCAACGAAATCAGAAAAAAAAACTTTTTATTTTTCCAAAAGTTCATAAAATTTTCTAAGGACATTATTCGAGGATAGACACTTATATTCTTTGAATTAGCAGAAAAAAAAATTTGAAACAAATTATCAAAATTTACCTTGTTAAATACATTTTTTGTGCTTTTGATATAGCAGGCACTCTTTAGAATTACGTTAAAATACATAGAATCGATTAATGATGGGAGCGATTCTGAAGAATTTTGATGAATTACCCACGTGAAGCTTTCTCATAACGTGTTAAGATTTTACTATTTTCTTTCGACATCTACGACACGATGACGATTCTTACTGACAGAAATCAAGATAAATAACACGTGTATGCGACGAAATCGGAAAAAAAACTTTTCATTTTACCAAAAATTGATAAAAATTTCTAAAGACATTTTTCGAGGTTAGGCACTTATATTCTTTGAATAAGCAGATAAAACAATTTGTCCCTAATTATCAACTTTTTTCCTGTTAAATACAAATTTAGTGCTTTTGATATAGCAGACACTCTTTAAAATTGGGTTAAAATATATAGAATCGATTAATGAAGTGAGGTATTCTTGAGAATTATGATGAATTATGCACGTAACGCTTTCTCATAACCTTATGTTGGGATCTTACTTTTTTTCTTTCTACATCTACGACACGATGACGCGTCTTACTGACAGAAATTAAGATAAATTACACGTGTATACGACGAAATCGAAAAAAAAACTATTTATTTTCCGAAAATTTGATAAAAATTTCTAAAGACATTTTCCGAGTTTAGAGACACATTCTTTGAATAAGCAGATAAAAAATTTTTGTCCACAATTATCAACTTTTTTCCTTGTTAAATACAAATTTTGTTCTTTTGATATAGCAGATACTCTTGAGAATTACGTTAAAATACATAGAATCGAATGATGAAGTGAGCAATTCTCGAGAAATTTGATGAATTATGCACGTGACGATTTCTCATAATGTTGTGTTGAGATCTTACTTTTTTTCTTTCTACATCTACGACACGATGACGCTTCTTACTGACAGAAATGAAGATAAATAACACGTGTATGCGACGAAAGAAAAAAAAAACCCATTCATTTTCCCAAAAATTGAGAAACTTTTTCTAAAGACATTTTTCGAGGTTAGATACTTATATTCTTTGAATAAACAGATAAAAAATTTTGTCCGAAATTATCAATTTTTCTCCTTTTAAAAAAATTTTTTTTTGCTTTTGATATAGCAGACATTCTTTTAATTACGTTTAAATACATAGAATCGATTGATGAAGTGAGCTATTCTTGAGAATTATGATGAAATTTGCACGTAACGCTTTCTCATAATGTTGTGTTGAAATCTTACTTTCTTTCTTTCTACACCTACGACACGATGACGCTTCTAACTGACAGAAATTATGATAAATATCACGTGTATGCAACGAAATTAGAAAATAAACTTTTCATTTTCCCAAAAGTTCATAAAATTTTCTAAGGACATTTTTCGAGTTTAGACACTTATATTCTTTGAATAAGCAGATAAAAAATTTTATCCGAAATTATCAACTTTTCTCGTAATTAAATACAATTTTTTTGCTTTTGATATAGCAGACACTCTCTAGAATTACGTTAAAATACATTGAATCGATTGATAAAGTGAGCGAATTTTAAGAATTTTGATGAATAATGCACATGACGCTTTCTCATAACGTTGTAATAAAATCTAACTTTTTCTTTATACATCTACGACACGATAACGCTTCTTACTGACATAAAATAAGATAAATAACACGAGTATGAAATGAAATCGAATAAAAAACATTTTTTATTTTCCCGAAAATTGAGAAATTTTTCTAAAGATATTTTCTTGGGTTAGACACTTAAATTATTAGGATAAAAAGATAAAAAAAATTGTCCAAAATTATCAAAATTTACCTTGTTAAATACAATTTTTGTGCTTTTGATATAGCAGGCACTCTTTAGAATTACGTTAAAATATATAGAATTGATTAATGAAGGGAGCGATTCTTGAGAATTTTGATGAATTATGCACGTGACGCTTTCTCATAACGTGTTAAGATCTTACTTTTTTCTTTTGACATCTACGACACGATGACGCTTCTCACTGACATAAAATAAGACAAAAACAACGAGTATGCGACGAAATCGGTAAAAAAAATTTCATTTTCCCAAAAATTGAGAAAATTTTCTAAAGACATTTACGAGTTTAGACTCTTTTTTAAAAAAATTGGAAATTTCATGGTTATTTAGGTTTATATATTTTTTGATTATGAAAGAAAATAAATGAAAAATTTTTTTTGAAAATTTTTAAAAAAATATGTGTACTCACAAATGGACAATCAAAAAATTACTAATTTTCTTGGAAGTTTTTTGAAAAAGGTTTAATATTTTTGGGGTATTTAAGTATACATATTTTACGATTGGGATCATAAAGAATTTCATAATATGTTTGGGTAGGTGGATATATATACTTCGCACAAAGTCTATAAAAAAATTTCACAATTTTATTTAAAGAAATTTTCTGCAACTTTGTAAAGTTTTGTATATATATTTTTAGCTTGGAACCATAAAAATTTTCAAAATATTTTTAGGATTTTTTTTGCAAAAATGATAATTTTTTTGTTATTTCGGTTTATTAATTTTTCAATTGGACGCTTTAAAAAATTTGAAAATTATTTCAATTATTTATTTATTTTAAAGGTATTTAGTTTTTTATATTTTTCGATTGGGCCCACATAAAATCTTCAAAATTTTTCGAATAAAATTATCCGAATTTTTTTGAATTTTCTTTAGGTACTTACCATCCTTACCCGGGTGTTTCTTCGTTTTTCCTTCGGGTAGAGGCGGATTTCTTATACAGGTTCTCTAGGCTTTGTCTAGGGTCATATTTATTGTAACAAAAAATTGTGAATTTATTGTTTTTTCAACTCTTATGATATTTTAACACTTTACTCAGAATAATCTATAGTTCGATAATAACATGTACATGTAAATTTCCAAAAAATTTTGCGTTAAATTACATACATTTTGACATTATATATGTATAATTACTCGCAGCTAATTTTTTATCTTATCTAGGAACTTATACAAAAAAAATGAATCCGCCTCTGCCTTAGGACCCTTGATCGGAATTGATGGGATGGTCCCTTGCTTGCTTCCGGAGAGTAAATTAGTTTTTTTCCTCCACTTGGTCATACGCAGTCTGTACTTTTTTTTGACAATAAATTTATTTTTATATAATTTTTCTGATTGAGAACAAAAAAGTTGTAATTTTTTGGAATTTTTTTTAGATATTAGAAAAAATTTCGGTATTAAGAAAAAAAAATTTCGATGAAGAGCGTAAAAATTTAAAAATGTTTCGATAAGAAATTCTTGAAACACTTTCGAAAATTTCTTTGTAACTTGAATTTATATATTTTTCGATTGGGACCATTAAAAAATTTCGATTAATTTTTTAATAAAATTTTTGGGTACTAAGATTTATATATTTTTGGATTGGGACCATAAATCTTTTCAAAATCGATTGGAAATTTTTTTACAAAATTTTTTGGAAATAAGTTTTACATTTTTTGCGTATTTATGTCTATATATTTTTCGTTTCTGACCATAAAATTTTTTTAAAACTTTTCCAAGTAAATATTATTACCTTTGTTTTAAAATTTTCTTAACTACTTAGGTTTGTATATTTTTCGATTGGGATAAAAAAATTCCGGAAATTTTTCAAAAATTTCAAGTAGTTAGATTTATGTTTTTTCGATTGAACCATAAACAAATTTTCTAAAAAAAAATTTTCGAAAAATTTTTGAAATTTTTATGGTATTTTGATACATGTATCTTACATTCGGGAGCATTAAAATTTTCAACAATTTTTTAAAGAAAATATTTTGCAAAATTTTTGAAAATTCTTGGTTTTTTAGGTGTATATTGTTTTTGATTTAGACCATGGAAAAAAATTTCGATAAGTTTTTTAATTCTTTTGGTAGGAATTAAAATATATTAATTTTTTGATTGGGACCCTAAAAAAAATTGAAAATTTCTTGGTTACTTAGGTTTTTTATTTCGGACTATTAAAAATTTTCAAAATGAATTCGAAAAAGGGTTTTTGAAATTTTAAAATATTTTTGGGTATTTAAATATATAAATTTTTTGATTGGGACCATAAAACATATCAACATTTTTTTGAAATACTATTATTTTGTTTATTTATGTTATTTTTTCGATTGGGATTCTAAAAGGTTTTTAAAAAACATCTTCAAAGAATTTTTTTCGAAATTTCTTGGTCACTTAGGTTTATATATTTTTGGATTTGGCCATAAAAGTATTTTAAAACTTCTCGAATTTTTTTTGGAAAACTTGAAAATAATATGCAGTACTTAGATTTATATTTTTTATTACGACCATCAAATATTCAAATATTTTTAGTACTTACATTTTTATAACAATTTTTTTAATTTTTGGGGGTACTTATGTTTTTATTTTCGATTGGGATCATAAAAAAAATTTAATAACTTTTCGAGAAAACAGTTGGTTTCTTAAGTTTATATATTTTTCGATTGGGACCATAAATTTTATTTTAAAAATTTTCGAAAATATTTAAGAAAAATTAAAAAAACTTTTAAATAATTAGATTTATAATTTTTTCGCTTGGGACCATATAATGTTTTTAAAAAATGTTGGAAAAAAATTATTCGGAAATTTTTAAAAAAATAAAATTAATGACTTTTGGGTTTTTAAGTATATATTTTTAATAGGACCAGAAAAAAATTTTGAAATACAATTTTTTGAATTTTTTGTAAATTTCTTGGTTACTTAGGTTTCTATATTTTTCGATTGGGATAATAAAAAAGTGTCCAAAACTCTTAGAAAAAAAGTATTTTGAAAAATTGTTGAAAATCTTTTGGTTATCAGGTAAATATATTTTTTGATTAGGATAATAAAATAATTTAAAAATTTTCGGAATGTTTTTTGATTATATATTTGTAATTTTTCGTTGGGATCATAATAATTTTCAAATGTTATTGAATACTAAATTTTATATACTTTGCATTGGGACCTTAAAAAATTTCAAATTTTTTCGGATAATTTTTTACGTAAATTTTTGAAAATTTATTGGTTACTTATATTTATATATATTTTGATAGAGATCATATAAAAATTTCAAAAAGATTTACTAAAAAAATTGTGTACTTAGATTTGTATATTTTTCTATCACAACCTAAAAAAATTTTATTTTTTTTTTTTTTTCGGAATTTACATATACATTTTTTCCGTTTGGGACCATAAAAATATGTCATTTTTATGTACTTACTTTAATATAGTATGCATTTAGACGGTTAAAAATTTTTCTAATTGTTTTAAAATTTTTAGGTATTTTCAAAATTTGTTCTGAAAATGTAAAAAAAATTGGCATTTAGATTTATATATTTTTTAATTGGGATAATAAAAATTTTGTACTTTTTTTGGAAAGTTTTCGAAAAAATTTTGAATTTGTTTTGGGTATCTAGGTATATATTTTTTGATTGGGACCATAAAAAATTTTAAAATGTTTTTTGTTACTTTGATTTATATACTTATCATAGGGCCTATAAAAAGTTTCAAAATTGTTTTGGAAAAAAAATTCGAGAATTTTTTGTAACTTTTTTGGTATTTAGGTATATATATATTTCGCTGGCGACCATAAGAATTTTCAAAAATTCTTTGTATTTTTAAAAAAAGTTATTGGTTACTCGGTTTATATATTTTTCGATTGTACGCATTGAAAAATTAGAAAATTATTTCAAATTTTTTTCCGAAAATGTTTTATTTTTTATGTATATAGGTAAATAAATATTCCTTTGGGACCACAAAAAAATTTTCAAGTTTTCGAAAAAAAGTTTCCGAAAATTTTTGAATTTTTTTCGGTATTTAGATATATAAACTTTCTGATTGGGACCATAAAAATTTTTAAAATGTTTTGGAATTTTTTTTGAGAAATTGAAAGAAATTTTTATATTAAGAAAAATATATTTTTCGATTGGAACCATAGAAATATTTTAAAAAATTTAGAAAAAGAATTTTTGAAACATTTGAAAATTTCTTGGTTACTTAAATTTATTAATTTTTCTATTGAGACCATTAAAACTTCAAAAAAATTTTGATTAATTTTTTTTAATTTATAAATTTTTGGGTACTAAGATTTATATATTTTTGGATTGGGACCATAAAAACTTCAATTTTTTAAAAAAATTACGCAAATTTTTTAAATTTTTTGTTTTTAGGTGTATATTTTTTTCGATTGGGACCATAAAAAATTGTCAAATTTTTTCCAAGAAAATTTTTGAAAATTTCTTGATTACTTATGTTTAGATATTTTTCGATTGGAATAATATAAAAGCCATTGCTCTAAAAAGGCATTATTCGCTAGGCATTACGGGTATCATCCGTATATTGTGAGAGGAAGGATCGGCTGGGACGTGATTTGGAATCACGGATCGCTGATTGTAGTAAGCAATAGAACACAGTACACATAATCAAGAAATAACATGGATATATATATATATATATATTAAGTTGGAATCATGAAACCACCATAATACATCTTCTGTGCAGATTCCATTACACTACAGAAATGACCATCACTCATGGCCCTCGCCAAATAAAAGTAATTCATACATTTACTGATCAATCAAGAAGTGATTCTAAAATAGTATAAACATAGGAAAGAAAAATATAACCGTGTTCGTGCCTGAGGGGCACACAAAATGATTCTTTAACCTTTGTAAGATTTCCAAGTTAAAGAAACATTTTTATCTTACACAATCCGCGCTGATGGCACGTCTTGCGGAGTGTCGAGCCCTGCCGACACTGACTGTTCCTTCGACCAGCTCCTTGCTCGTTGCCAGAGATCTTTGTTTGTTTGAATTTGGTCCCCTGGAGGGGGGTCCCATCAAGTTTCTTACGATGGCATGGGGATGACGACACTTTTACGGTTCTTTATTGGTTGGTCAAAGCTCACGCCACTAGGGCGTGATGCTGACAACCCTGATCTCACGCCTCCAAGGAAGACTTCGGAGGGCGAAGGCGGCCAGCGGAAATGGCGAATCGCCTTTCCGCTGCCCAAGAGTTTTGGCTGGGCGTACGTGGAAGCCTCATAAATTGTGACCAGTCAAGGTGTTTCTGACTGCATTCAAAGCAATAGTCGTGGCAGAGAAATAAATGAAATTTTCCACTGCTGTCTAAGTAGTACCGTAACATTACCCCCCTGTCCAACGAGCAAGCGCCCCGCTTGCTGTAAGGGCAGATCTCTGGTTGTTAACGAACAGTAGTGAGCGAAGGGCTAACGAAGAACGATACACATATACATTAAATACATCTTGCTAGTAGGTCATTATTCACTGGCACATGCCAGGGTGTAGATTCCAGAAAACGAAGATGTCTGGGAGAATGGGTTCACGTGTTGGCTTCATGGCGGGGCCATCGAAACGCCACCCGATGGATGGCGTCCTTCTATCCTTCCTGATAGGGAGCACCAGTGCGTGGGCGTAGGTCCCAATGGTGTCGGAACAGGCCGTATACAAGGTGCGCTGGAGTGGCTGTGGACCTAGAACCTGACTTTACCACAATCTAGAAAGAAATCACGTTTCATACGGGCACACAATCAAAAACCAATTTGAGGGTACCATGTGCAGAGGTGAGAGTTACAAATCAAAGAAAAACACAAAATTAAAAAGAAAAAAAAATCTACCCATTAAAAATAGAAACGAGAAAACAAAAAGAAATTAAGTTACAATATAAACAAGAATAAGACAAACTCAGTTACAATATGAACAAGAATAGAAGAATTAAAACCCAGTATTGACCTGTTTAAGTACATCTCTTAGACGTAAGAATAGTGCATGTTCTCAGAACAGGATTGAATGAATCATTCTATAAAGAGGGAATCCCGTCCACCATTACTACTGCTGTACAGTATGTTAAAAAATAGCTGGGTCAGCAGAGAAATGGCGAAGTAAGTGGTTGGCATCAAAATGGCAGGCGGCAAGCACGGCAAGCATATTCATCTGGCATCATCCTGACTATCCCTCGTTGATCATTATCCTCTGAATCACGAGTATCGCACAGTTCTCGTTCTTGTATTACGACCTATAAAAGGACTGAATCAATCGGTTGACTTTTTATTGACTTTATATCGAATTGTTATTTTCTTGGAAACTCCATGTTGTAATTAATGCTTTTTTTCTGAGTGATGTCTACGACATCTATGAGCGATGGGGAGAAAAAAAGATTTACCCGAACCGTATTACAATTAACAATAATTCGCTCCGTTGCATTACTGACACTAACAATATTCACTCCTACTGACCTAAAGGTTCATGACGATGCATTATTATAAACAAATTGGAATTTGAATAGATCTGATACTGTGCATTCTCAGATCAGCGGCTCCGAACACACCTGCAAGCGAGAGTTGACTTATCGTTTCAGATGCTTTCAATCCGCTACCTGCACGATCGTTTTTGAAGCGTTTAATATGCTTTTTCGAAACAGGTCCATAAAAATTTTTACTTTTTTCGGATTTTTTTTTTAAATTTTGAATTTTTTGTAGTTCTTAGATTTATATATTTTTTGATAAAAAACATAAAAAATTCAAAACTTAAGAAAAAAAATTCGAAAAATTTTTGAAATTTTTTGGTACTTAGGGTTTTATATTATTTGGTTGGGATCATAAAAAATATCCAAAATTTGTTTTGGAAAAAAATTCAGCAAATTTTTGACCATTTTTCGGTATCTAGGTATATATATTTTTCAAATGGGACTATTAAAAATTTTCAAATGTTTTCGGGTACTTAGATTTATTGGGACCATATAAAAATTTTCAAAACTATTTCGGAAATTCTTTTTGGAAATTTTTAATAATTTTTGGGTACTTAGATTTATATATTTTTCGATCGGGACCATAAAAATGTTCAAACTTCATTCGGAAAAATTTTTTTGAAAATTTTTAGGGCATATATTTGAACAGATTCAGTTTCATAATATCTTTTATATTCTTGGGAAGGGAATTATATAGAATGATTCCCAAATGATATGGTCCCTTTTGGCAAAGAGTGGATGACACTCTAGGGAGATGAATATTATTCCTATTGCGAGTATTGTGTTCGTGAACGAAACTGTTTCATATGAAGCAAGGGTGGCATTTCAGTAATTCGGTCTTAACAAACACGACCATTTCATAAATATAAATGCAGGGAAGTTTACACTTCTAAATTGCGAGAAGCAATTGTGTTAAATGTAAGAAGAGCTTTCAGTTCAAGAACTAACTTGACTCAAATTCTTCTCGAAAGCAAAGACTTTTTTTTCAGCTTTTAGTTCCAAGTTACTGGAAACGGAAAAAAAGGAAGAAATTAAACCATGTGTATTCTCATATTCGATGGATAAAACACTTAAACCACTTAATCTGTCTTGATCCATGGAATTTATTAAGTAATTTTTGATGAGCTTCTGTTTCAAAAATGAATGTTTTGCAGTGGGAATTGTAACTGGCATAGTTAAAATAGCATGACAAGTGTCCACACATTTCGGAAAACTGGTCACTAGCAAAAATGATCAATTATTAAAATTGTGCTCATGAAAAAATTTCTTTGATTAATAATGACTATATTACGTAAAATTATTTTTTTATAATCAAAATTCTTATGATTGAATAATAATTTTTCTTCACACTGGTTAAAAAACATGAAGAAGGTTCCTGATTACCCAGAAATAAGGGACCTCATTGGACTGGGGCCCCCAGGGCAATGTTCGGGTGTACAGAGTGCTAGTTATGCCACTAGTTCCAATGTGTGTACACAAAACAACTGGAGTTATTGAGCAAGGAAGTAGGTTACATTGGTTTCAACGAGAACCCACAGGGCTCTTATCACATCAGCTGCTCTTGTAAGACCTTTTATACCTCAGCAGGCAAGAATTTTAAAAAATGACAAAGTAGTGGGACATGAAAGGACAAAGGAATGAGAGAAGAGCCGTAAATAAATTATTTGTGTCATGCTCATTGAATCTGATATTGTATGACCTAATTCACTGTGCTAGAAAAAAATTTTAAAAATCCAAACCTAACTGGAATGAGTGTTCCGGACATACATTGCCCAATTTTTTAAGAATTACCTAATTATGGTGTGGTGTTGTTCCTGTTTCATCCTACCGTTTCCTGGAGCACTATTGCATGTGCTCCTTATCCAAGTAAAACGTCGTATTTCTCGAATATTCTGCTGAGAAATCGGAGGGACAGAATACTTGAATTAGTGTTTAAGAATTGGAGCTCAGATACATAGGTGGATTTCGATTAATGAATTACTTAATGTTTCTTTTCTATGTAAAGGTTCTTCTCGTTTTCATCCAATAACAAGGAAAGTATCGTTAACGGTCAGGTGAAAATTGCGACGGACGTGGACTCGAACCTAGAACCCTCTGCTCTGGCAGCAGGTGTGCTGTCTACTGCACAACGCGCCTCGACTCCCGAAGCCCGTACCCGGCTTGTTCCAGCTTCCGAAGTCGAGGTGGGTGGTGCAGTGGCAGCACACCTGCAACCAGAGCAGAATCACGGGTTCGAGTCCTGGTCCGTCTCAACTTTCACCTGGCCATTGACGATGCAAACACTTCTCCACGAGTAGGTAATAGAAATATTTTGGTTTCATCGAGTACTCGTAAAATGCGATCGGAACTACGAGTTAATTATTTAACACAGCTTCCTTTATAACACGTTAAAAATGCTTAGCTCTAAAAATGAGTAAGTTAATGGAAATAATATGAATGGCTAGCAATGACATGTAAACATAGATTCCTATGTTATATCTTACATTAGAAACAATGTCTTTTAAATATTGTATTGCATCTCTTCTTGTTTCCATAAGTAGAATAAGAACTTCATTTGTGTATCTAATATATGTTTGTTGAGAAGTTTGAAAGTTTATCTAGAAGCAAATCTTTTCTTTTCTTGGATCTCTTTCAAACGTCCGAAATTTCGTGAAATGACCTTGACGAGCCAGTAAATTTTTACATGCGAAGGGAAGTCGTACAAGATATGCTATACTATGCTATGTGAGCGACAGAAATTGTTTGTTAAACCATTAATCATTTCAAAAGTTAACTTCGTTTATCGTAAAAGCGTTAGTTACTGTTGGAACTTTAACGAAAGTTAAAGCTACACCATTAACCTAAATTAAACCGCTAAAAGTGAATTGAATCTATTGAATGTTAAATCAGTCGAATATTAAAAAATTCTTAAGTCAGTTAAACACGCAGTAGTTCATTATAACATAGGCATAGTGTACTTAGGCGGGTAAAAACACGTTATATTTATTGCGTTACTTGTTTATTTTATTTGAAGTAGCAAAAGAGCATATTCCTCATGCAAGATCACTTTGCATACGTTGCACTTTTCCCTTCAAGATTATTAACATATGAAAATTTTAAACTGTGAGGGATAACGTTTACCCCACATAATATACTTTTAGTGAAAACCGTCAAATGATACATAATATTCAGTAGAGTAACGTTGTAGAAAACACTGAACGGTAATACGTCCAGATCGTCAACTAAATAATAACTCTTCTCTTTATTCGGTTTCATTCATTCTGTGGATTTTGAATTCAAGTTCAAGAGTGTGGGGAGAGGGCAGCCGCTAGTCGCTNGTTTTTAATTGTGTTCCGTTTAAAGAAAGAGAAACCTGGGGTAAAGATTTTGTGATACTATTGTGAAATGACATAGACACTGTTTTGTCAGTGTTTACAATGAGACGATTTATGTATTAATATTTTTCGATTGGGACCATAAAAAAGTTCAAAACGTTTTCAGGGGAAATTGTTTAAAAGTTTTCTGATTACTTCGGTATATATATTTCGATTCGATCCATAAAATAATTTCAAAAGTTTTTCGGAAACTTTTTTGAAAATCCTTTGAAATATTGGATGGCTAACTTCTTATTTAAAAGATAGATATCAACAAGTAGAAATATCCTATACTAAAAATAAAATACTTGAGCGTTGTCGTTCAGAAACAAAGCCACTTACTTGCGGAGTACCCCAAGGATCAATTCTCGGCCCTATACTCTTTTTATTGTATGTGAACGACATGTCATCATCCACATCAGATTGCAAAATGGTTCTTTTTGCTGATGACACTAATTTACTATGTAAACACGCCAATGCTCAAAAAGTTTTGTCTAACCTTTCGACTTGGTTCCATGCAAATCGTCTCATTGTAAACACTGACAAAACAGTGTCTATGTCATTTCACAATAGTATCACAAAATCTTTACCCCAGGTTTCTCTTTCTTTAAACGGAACACAATTAAAAACTGTTACAAATACAAAATTCTTAGGTCTCCATATTCAAGACAACCTCAAATGGAATTGTCACATTGACAATCTTAATTCCCAATTAAGGAAATTGTGTTACGCATTCCGAATCTTAGTTAACGCAGTTAGTCCACGTATTTCCCGTTGCGTATATTTTGCAACGTTTACCCCCATTTACGTTACGGGCATTACCTTCTGGGGTAATTCCGGTCAGAGTATTCAAACTTTCAGAATTCAGAAGAGGATAGTTCGGATAATTTGTAAATCTCACCCCCGAAACTCTTGTAAACCTTTATTCAAGGAATTAAATATCTTAACACTTCCCTGCATTTATATTTATGAAACGGTCGTGTTTGTTAAGACCGAATTACTGAAGTGCCACCCTTGCTTTATACGAAACAGTCTCGTTCACGAACACTATACACGCAATAGTAGTAATATTCATCGCCCTAGAGTGTCAACCACTCTTTGCCAAAAGGGACCATACCATTCGGGAATCGTTCTATATAATTCCCTGCCCAAGAATATAAAAGATATTATGAAATTGAATATCTTCAAATCCGCGGTTAAAAACTACCTCCTGCACCAGTGCTTCTACACTGTAAAAGAATTTATTGATTTTAACAAAAGTTAAATGCGTCTTGTGCTTTATCACGCCATTGCTGGAGTACTTTTTAAACAACTTATAACAATTTCAAAAACTATTTTCTTGCATGATTGTGTTGTCTTATGGCTCATATTAATTTAGTTTTATGTGTACTCAACATTGGCACGTTTGTGTACATAAATTCTGTAGCCCCATCCTGGCCCGGGTTTTTCTCCGGTTTTCCTTCGGGTAGAGGCGGATTTATCATACAGGTTCTCTAGGCTTTGTCTAGGGGCGGGTCTATTGTAACAATAAATCGTGAATTTAGTGTTATTTCAATTTTTAAGCACTATACTCAGAATAATCTATAGTTCGATAATAACTTACATGTAATTTTTTGCTTAAAATTACAAACATATTGACATTCTATTAGTATTATAACTCGCAGCTAACTTTTTATCTTATCTAGGAATTTTTGCTGAATTTTTTGAATCCGCCTCTGCCTTAGGGCCCTTGATCGGAATTGATGGGATGGTCCCTTGCTTGCTTCCGGAGAGTAAATTAGTTTTTTTTCCTCCACGTGGTCATACGCAGTTTGTACTGTTTTTTGACAATAAATTTATTTATATTTATTTATTTTTCGGTAATTAGGTATATATTTCGTTTGGGTCCATAAAAAATTTTGAAAAAATAATTAATTAAAAAAAACTTTGTATCTAGGAAGACATAATTTTCAATTAAGCCAAAAAAATTTATCAAGATTTTTTCGAAAAAAAATATTTGAATTTTTTTGGGTACTTAGGTAAATATAATTTTTGATTGGAACCATAACATTTTTTAAAAACGCAATTAATTATTGTCGTCTTATTCATTTCTTCAATACAAAGTGAATAGAAACTAATTTTTATAACCAGATTTGTATTGAACATATGATTTACCTGAGCATTAAATTTGTTTTAACTCAAATTTTTCTAAGGCGGACAAGAAGTCAAGTTCAGTGGGTATGCGTAGACTAGGTTATTCGCTATTCCGGCTCAGCGCATCGCAAGAAAAGAGAAAGAGAAACCTGGGTAAAATATTTTGTGATATTATTGTGGAATGATATAGACACTGATTTGTCAGCGTTTTCAATGAGACGATTTGCATAGAACCAAGTCGAAAGGTTAGACAAAACTTTTCGAGCGTTGTCGTGTTTACTTTAGTAAATAAGTGTCATCAGCAAAAAAGAACCATTTTGCTATCTGATGTGGACAAATCGTTCACATACAAAAAAAAAGACAATACGACTGAGAATTGAACCTTAGGGTACTCCGCAAGTAAGTGACTGTTTCTGGACAAGGCTGAAGTATTTTTTTTTAGTATAAGATATTCCGACCTGTTGATATCTATCTTTTAAATAAGAATTTAGCCATTGATGTGGAAGTCCGCAAATGCCTAAAGAATGAAATTTGGAAAGGAGAATTACGTGATCGATAACATCGAATGCTTTGGATAAATCAAGAAAAACACCCTGAGGATTTTCTCCACGGTCAAGAGATGTAATAACATCGTTTAAGAAAGAAAATATGGCGCTTGTAGTGGAAAAGGATTTCCTAAAACAGTGTTGATCGTCAGAGAATATGTTATTTTTTGATAAAAAATCTAGAAGACGCTTATAAAACAATTTTTCTAGGATTTTTGAGAAAGTGGGTAGTATAGATATTGGTCGGTAATTTCCAATATTAAGTTTGTTTCCTTTCTTGTGTAAAGTTTTCACTTTCGCTTTCTTAAATGTTTTAGGAAACACCCCTTCCGATAAAGAACTATTAAAAATGTTTATGAGTGGATTTAATACAGCGTCGGACGAAAATTTAACAATAAACTCAGGTATATCATCTATGTCTGTTGAAATATTGTTTTTTAATGAGCTGATGATTCCCATGACTTCACTGGCGTTAGTTTCGGAATTGAACATAGAATTGGGTACGTGGGTGGATATAATTGGAGGACATTGATTTGGATATATTGAGTTCGTTATTTTACCAACTTCTGAGAAGTGAGAATTAAACAAATTTGCGATGTCCTGAGGATTTGTTACGATTTTGCAATGGTTTAGTAAAGAAACATTTTCTTCGCGATTTTCAGAATATGACGTGTAATTGTTAACAATATTCCACATAGTTTTTATCCGGTTATTCGATTTTATTACCTGCCTGTCGTTTACCATAACTTTAGCTGCATAGACTACTTTTCGAAGAATACTTATATTTACGAAAATTATCTTGGAATTCGTGTGGTTGGTTATAGAGTTTTGAAAGATAATATAAACGGCATTTGTTTTCTGAAGAAATTCTTATCCCTTGGATGATCCATCTATTGTATTTCTTTGTGTTAGTTAACTTGCGTTTTATGGGAAAGATAGAGTTGTAATGTTTTAGGAATATTCAGATAAATTCATTGAATTTGTCGTCGGCATTTGTCAAACTTTCCATATTTCTTCAGCCAAATAATTTGTAAACATAGATTGATTTGTGTCACTAAACTCTCTTGAAAATTTGTAAAGGATTTTATGTGGTTTTACATTTATTATTAATAGTCAATACTTGAGCAAAGTGATCGCTGTATCCGCGATAAACACTTCAGAGAGATACGAGATTCCATTGTTGACTATAATTTGATCTAGCAATGTTTGAGATGAATCGGAGAGGCGAGTGAAGTCGTTTATCGTAGTTATAAAGTTGAAGGAGTCGATAAGATTCTTGAATCGATTAATTGGTGAATGTGCAGAGTCGGATGTACTCAGGAAATCGATGTTGAAATCACCACATATAACGATAGATTTAGTAGATTTATGTGTGATGTATTTTAAAACAATTTCGAAGGTCCGAAAAAATATGTCAAGATCTGATTGAGGAGGTCTACACAAAACAACAATACCGGTGTTGGTCAGATTAACTGCAGAAAATTAGAACACACTTTCTACGCAGAAGTTCTCGTAGCCTGGCAGCGGAGAAGATAAAATATCATTACGAATGTAAATATACGTACGTCCGTGGGGATTTTTTCCTTCAAAATAATAATTAGTAATAGCAGTATCGTTGATATTGTTAATTGAAGCCAATGTTCTGTGAGGCATAGCAAATCGAATGGATTTTCGTGTCCCAGAATTTCAATGTCTGTCAATTTGTTTGACAGGGATTGGACATTATGATGAAATATAATTATTTTATTTTCGGAAAGAGTTTGTGAAATGAAAGAGAAATGGAATCGACGTTAGATTGTGGAGAGGAATTTGAATTTGATAGTGTTTCTGGTTCCGGATCAAGCCCGAACACTGCACCCGAACGCGTTTGTCACTTTCGAGTTCCACATCGTACTGCTGAACGCAAGTTTTAACTGTGTATGGGGGCAGAAGGAGATGTGGATGGAGGAAAAGATACGGACGCGGGAGATAAGGAAGCAGTAGGTAAAAGAACAGGGACAGGAGAAGAAATGGGTGTGGAGATAGGAAGAGGATATTGTGAAGAGGTAGGAGCAGATGGCGGTGGAGGAGGAGGAGATAAGGTAGGTGCAGGAGGAGGTGTAGGAGTGGGTAAAGGGGCAGGTGGATGATGTGAGGTCAGATGTGAGGCTAGGAGAGAACCGAAGTGATGTTTCCCAGACGGTCTCAGATGTAACCCTTCTGGGTAAAGTCCTTGGCAGTCAGATTGCAAATCAAAAAATGTGATTTTTGTGTCTGCCAGGTGATGTTTTAGGGAGATGTTTGCCAGGTTAATTTTGTGGTTTATTTATTGAACGTTGAAGCATGGAGTCAGGCTAGCGAGTACTATGTTCGTGTCCTGAGAGGCCATTTTTAGTTATTGAAGATGTTCAGACGCGTTGAAATGACGACCCAAGTTATTATCGTTATGCCCACCTATGATGATTACTGTGTCTCGCTCTGTGAGTTTACTGTAGGTGTTAAGTTCTCGAATAACTTCAGCCAAACGAGCGTTTGGTTTAAAGAAACCGGAGACAGAGGACTGGCTGGGAAACAATCCACGCAAAATGACGTCCGTGCGAATCAGCTAATATGAGCACGTTTGATTTCTGCGTAGATGTGGTGGCTTCATCTTTAAATAGCACTATTTTACGTGGTTTTGGGCGGCTGTGCTTACCAGTGCGTGGTTTGTGGACAGGTTTGGGTACTGGACGGGAGGGGATGAAACGAGTCAGGGAGGAAACAGGGACATGACATCTAACACACTAAACCTATTCTGAGTGAAGAGTTGGGGTGGTGCTTGTGTCGTTGGTCTAACCGGGTGAACAGTTGGAAGACCGGAGAGAATTCCTGACTGTAGTCCAACCGCCGATCGTGTTCTTATTGACCTCTTCCAGCGCACTGATCCGTGTGTCAATATAATGTACCAAGTCATTGTACGTCTTCTGAAGATTAGCTATGAATGAGTTGTGGAATGGGATAGTTATGAGTTAGTTAGCAACTTAACGAGAAAAGCAAATGAGAATACACGAAAACTGACAACTAACACTGAATGAAGGATATTAGTATAATAATATATTTATTACTACGGAAGTTACAAATGAGATATTAAATAAATTAAATATACAAACAAACCGACGACAAAAATGATTGAAATAATGATTTAGGGCCACCACTGGAGATTATTTAATTCGACAATAACTACTCTATATTATGTTAAAATGTAAAAAAAACACGAAAGAATCAAGAAAAACGAATTGTAAAATGATGTAATAATTCTATAAATTATGACGAAGAAAACTTGGGTGCAACAATGGGGCAGGTTTTAAATAAGTAAATAAACCGACAATTAAAATGACAGAAATAATAATTAAGGACAATAACGGCAGATAAATTAATTCGACAATAACTAAGGCAATATTATGTTAGAGTGTAATGAATAACTACAGAAAGAATCAAGAAAACAAATGGTAAAATATTGGAATAATTCTGTTTATGGCGACGAAACTTGAGCAGTGAAACAGTAGTAGCATTCTAGCTCATCACCAAGTCATTCCAGAAAAAAAACTAGCTTTTCTCATGAATGTCCCAGTTCATATAGCTATGAATACTGAAAAGCTAACCCTCCTTCCTCTATCCACCTCCTCCTAGTATCAATAACTCTTACTATTTCTATCTACTTCTGTTAACCCCTCCATGTGAGCCTAGTTGTTGGTAAACCCAGATAACAATAGGCTACCACCCAACTCCTACCTCCTATCATTCTTGTAGATATGCATTTCCCATTTACAAATACTACAATGAAAAATAAAATCATATTAAAATTTTTGAAGAATATATATGGTTCTCAATTATAAATATTGCAAAAACATTCCAACTACCTTCCAGATACTAACAGTTCATGTAAAACTTAATTAGAGACCTGGAACACCTATTCTCGGCTAAATGTGAATTGTGAGCAAATAGTTCCTGAAATTTTCATTCAAATGCTGAACATTACAGTAAATACGTTTAAATATAGGAGCGTTCAAATGACTACCTAGACTGTTTGAGTTTTAACCTCCTATCCTCTTCTACGCTGCCCGCAGTTGCCTGTAGCATACGTTGAAGGGCAAATCGCTGGTCCCTTCTGATATAATTCAAGTCTTTTATTCTTCTCAGTAATTTATCGACTTGTGTCAGCCACGGCAACAGTGAAAGAGTCAAGAAATTATCATTATAGCCCGGGTTTTTCTTCGGTATTCCTTCAGGTAGAAGCGGATTTTTTTAAATATAGATTCGCTAGATTCTTGCCTTCGGGCGGCCTCTATTGGAATAATAAATCTCGAATTTAGATTTATTTTAATAGTTACGATAATAAACAATACTTTGTGAATAATTTCTAGTTTTATAATAATACATACTTCTGAAATAACTTTTTGTTTTATTAAATACAAATTTGTTGTATTATGTTAATATTGTAAGACGTATTATTTTTATTATTAGGAGTGTGCTGAAACGTTAAACACGCCCTTGCCTTAGAGTCCTTGATTGGAATTGATGGGATAGTCCCTTGCATGCTTCCGGAGAGTAAATTAGTTTATAGTCCTCAACGTGGTAATACGCAATTTGTAACTGCTTTTTAGACCATATATTATTGTCAAATATTTTGACAATATATTTATTTTTTGACAATATACTTATTATTACAAATGTCCCATCTTCTACTCATGCTTGGACCTTGGGTCAGCACAGGAGTATGGTATGAGGGTTTGATAACACTAAAAAGATATATGAATCGGAAAATTTATCAAGTTTGTTCGACTAGTGCAATCTGAGATGAAGTCTTTTTGTATCAGCACACTCAAAACATAAAGCTTATGTCACTCCAATCAAAAAATTACTACAACATAGCAAAAACTCGAAAACAGAATGTAATTACGAAAATAAAAATAAAAAATAGACACCTGTACGTGTGCAATTTTATCTAGAAACAGAAAAACCAATAGCATAGTCAACAAAGAGGTTTTAAGTAAACTAGCCAACAAAAATTATATAAGGAATCCATCATTTTTTAAATGCTATTTATTCTACGGAGAAGTGTATCAAAGCTATCTGATGACATACTCGTCACAAGTAAAACTTATACAAAAGTGAATATTCCGGATCTTTTAGGAACGGGAGGAGAAAATACAAAATTTGGCATTTGTCAGTACATTCTAATTACATAACCAAACTAATGGATCACAAATTGTTTCTATTGTTTATGAAATGTTCCATCAACGTTACGTGATTTTTTACGTATTACAACACTTGGAATTCTTACGAGAAAAACTCACTATAAAAAACGAATATTCTTGAATACTTTTATTTAGACATTACGCGCTTAGATGAGTTAATATATTTATGAAAGTTTTATCAATAGAAAATTATTGAGTCTTCTTCATTTATCATCGTTTAGAAAACCACAGTTACTTGATAAAAACGCAGAGAATTCTAGCTACCAATTGTATCCGAAACGCACATCGACATTTTTCTTCACATCGGCAATTCCTCCATTCGCCTGCGTCACAACCTACACCTCCTCCACAGACTTCACATTCAACTATCCATCTACCGTGTACACCGCCACCGGTTCCTTCTGCTCCGCAACAGTCCTCTGAGCGAATTTCAGAAACACGCCTCTCTCAAGAGACGTATAGAGAAGGTACCGAATCCCAAAACATTCTACATCGCAAGAAACGATCAATTCCACGTATGATTTCCCCTCGAGTGAAGAAGGGCATAATGTACTTAAAAATAATTTTCAATTAAATTTAATAGAGATGAGAAAGTTGTATGATAATTGCGTAAATAAGGAAGCCGATCATTTTAAATACAGCCACTGATCTCTTTTTTCCCATATTGAAATACGTCTCAGAAGGTGTAAGGAGATATCAAACTTACATAGAATGTACCACAGTTATTATTTTTTTAGCACGTGCGAGATGTATAGATGAAAAAGAGGACGTATCTTAACCCATTTCTACATTGTTAGTGAAAGTGTTCAGAAGAACCTTGACTGGTCAGCAACTTTGCGACACCAAATATCAAATGATAATGCTGGGGACAAGTATAAATTGTCCATTTTCTAAAGCTTTCTTATTTTCGTGACTTTTTTTACTTCTTCGTGTATTCTTCTATTTGTATTTTAGTTCTTTGAAATTTTCGTTATGAAATTGTCAAAAAGTTTGGCGTGGTTTTAGTTAAGAAGAGAAAAATGCACATTTTCACATCTATGTTTTAAAGTTTTACATTTCAGTTATTTCTAATATTTGTTCCTCAATTTGAGTTCCATGTCGTACTATTTTTGTGAAGTGAAGGTGCATGTTATATACAGAATTTGCATTGTGTTGTGTTTTTAATTATCAAAATTATATGATATTAACGATTTTTTAACATAGATGAAAGATTGCCCTACAGTTGGCCTTATTTAAAGCGTAAATTAAAAATGTATATTACACTTAATATTAACTGTTTCTAAACAAAAATTATTGAGTCAATCATGTTCAGTATATTGGATGGTAGTTATCTATCAATAATTATTGATAAATTACATAGTAAGAGTACAATTTAAAAGGGAATTATATTTGAATTAAATAATTATGTAAGTATTCTACTACAAACGTCCATTATGCATATGATAAATAAATAAATTACAACTTACGACATCTTTACGGACGATTATAATATATATTGTTCTTATTAAAATACACAAAGTAACGACTCGTGGTTTGAGTCGTCGTGATAACAAATTGTAAGGAGAAACAAGAACGTAGCAACATATTACATACAACAAGCACAATATATATTGTAATCGACCGTAACAATGTTGTACGTTATTTATTTCTTATATAGGTGTATTTAACTATTACTGTAGATTGACAACTATGTATAGTGGGTCTATTTCTATTATTTATAAAATACGAAAATAGTCACCGTGGTGTTTATTGTACAATAAACAATAACTATTACTTTAAACATTTTCATTACCTATAGTTATGTTTTACAATAAAAGCATTGTGCAGTTGCATGGATGCTCTGTACAAGACCTGCGCGAAGCTTGTCTATTATCGCCCTGAAGTGACCTTGTTCCTTCCACCCCTACTCACGTTCTTCTACTCNGGGTCTATTTCTATTATTTATAAAATACGAAAATAGTCACCGTGGTGTTTATTGTACAATAAACAATAACTATTACTTTAAACATTTTTATTACCTATAGTTATGTTTTACAATAAAAGCATTGTGCAGTTGCATGGATGCTCTGTACAAGACCTGCGCCAAGCTTGTCTATTATCGCCCTGAAGTGACCTTGTTCCTTCCACCCCTACTCACGTTCTTCTACCCGCTGACGCCAACTCCGCTAGGTGTGTCTTTGCATAAGCGGAGCGAAGAAAACGACAATGTGTCTTTAGCCTTCGGGTGCACTCTCCACCTTGTCCGTCCGCCGAGTTTCGTGCCGAGCGCCGGCAATTACTCTGCAACCTGGCGTAAATATATTCGTACCTCGCGACGCTCTCAGTCTAAATGCCTCGATATCACGCATTCAATGACAGTGCACTATCGCACTACGCAACTCGCACTAGTTTCATTGATAAATTGTTATACATAAGTTAAAACTTTGAATCGGTTTTCAAATCTCACTGGATTTCTTCATACACTACACACATGTGCATCCACCTTCATCACCACGACGTCGACAACTGGTTCAAGGGCCTCTCCTGCATAGAAACTGCATCGACGCCAGCGCCGGGACAGCTCCACATTTGGATCTCCGAGTCACAAATGGGAATCCACAATTTCTATTTTTCGCATATTTTAATATATAACTTTAATATATAACTTTCTATAGGGATATAAATACTTTGACCCTGCAGTTGTAATCTCAACTTTTTTAAAGATTGTATTGATATCGCTCAAATATGGATAGCAAAGGATGGCAGTGAAACGATTGTCGCGTGAAAAACAAAACATACCGCCATTAACGAATCAAATAAGTATGTCAGAGTCTGATATTAATAAAGCTAAATTGTCATCAACTCACTTTGCATCTTCTTTAGATAATAATCCCATTTAATAGTCTTACACTGATGTGCGCCCTTCTTGTAACCTCCTATGCCACTCGTCAGGGATATGCAGTGTTCACCACACACAGCAAACATGCGACGATGACTTTCGCGTTCTCCAGCACCCTCAGCCGCCACAAAACGAACCGTACTGCTCAGCTCTTCTTTGCTTGACTCCATTTCTACAGCTGGACGAACACACTAGACCAGTCCAGACACCAACAAGGACATAACCCAACAACCGCGTGTACCTGTGAGTTGTCACTATGCTGTTCTCCTNTAGCAAAGGATGGCAGTGAAACGATTGTCGCGTGAAAAACAAAACATACCGCCATTAACGAATCAAATAAGTATGTCAGAGTCTGATATTAATAAAGCTAAATTGTCATCAACTCACTTTGCATCTTCTTTAGATAATAATCCCATTTAATAGTCTTACACTGATGTGCGCCCTTCTTGTAACCTCCTATGCCACTCGTCAGGGACATGCAGTGTTCACCACACACAGCAGACATGCGACGATGACTTTCGCGTTCTCCAGCACCCTCAGCCGCCACAAAACGAACCGTACTGCTCAGCTCTTCTTTGCTTGACTCCATTTCTATAGCTGGACGAACACACTAGACCAGTCCAGACACCAACAAGGACATAACCCAACAACCGCGTGTACCTGTGAATTGTCACTATGCTGTTCTCCTACAACAGCGATAACAGTATCGATACCTAACAACTCTGTTGCAACCTTTTGCGCGGACTGTGTGTTACGGCGGGTGTTCGGTTTTCATTTGACTGCCCCTCAGAACGTACAGAATATATCCCACGTATTCAATGCAGCAATAAGAATAGGTTAGTTTCCCACAATCTGGAAACATGCAAAGACGATACCAATCCAATAACCAGGAAAATATTTTAAGTTCTCGAAAAAGTAAGCCAATATCACTTCTTCACTCTATCAGTAAAATATTTGAAAAAATTCTTAAAAAAATACTCGAGAAAGTCTTAACCAAAACCCTTGCTATTCCATCCGAGCAATTTGGATTCCGAGAAAGGCTTTCGACCACTCACTAAGTTCCCAGACAAACTGAATTCATTGCCAAATCTTTCGAGTCATAACAATATACAAACCTTCGATAGAATCTGGAATGTGTCTTACTCAATGAGATGCGACTATTTGGAGCACCTTTGAACTTACAGAATACAGTTAGAAGTTTAACAATAAATAGAACTTACACTATGGGTATACGGCTGATTCTAAGCCACAATATATCCTTTGGCGGTGTGGCTCAAGTCTTGGCTCTCTCCTCTCCGTTTTTCTATTCATACGTCTTTTTTTCCAAATTAGTAAACTGAATTGTCCTATTCGTTGATGATACAACATTATTTTTATCAACTGACAATAAATTCAGTTGTCAGACCAAACTTGAGGATGACCTAGTTCGTAGAATGGACTAATAAATGGAGATTGACTCTAAACCCCACGAAATCAGACAAAAATATTTTCATTTGCGGAATATTCTTACTTTAACGTCCTAAAAAATTGATACGAGGAAATTGTTTGGATCGTGTCAAGCTTTCTCATAAAATACTTAGGAATATATTTAGCCTCCAAATTAAACTAAGGCGCATATACATGCAATTGTTTCAATGATTAAGAATTTTTTTTCAAAATTATACCTATTATTCGATCGAAACTCATCTCTGAGAATAGACACGGTCTTATCCATATTCAAAGCCATCATACGACCATAAATGACTTATGTCTGCCCAATATAAGGAGGGGCAGCCGAAACTTCTTTTAAAAATCTAAATCAAAACAAAACCTTAAGATGTGCACTGAAGGCCTCTTGGTTCGTATCCAAAGAGCAATGAGCATGAACGAGAATAAGTATTGATTTTACACGGAAAGGGGGTTAAAAAAGAAAAAGAGAAACTGGAAAAAAATCCAGAATTTCTCCTAAAAGCATGGCGTACTCTCTGGGAAAATCTTTGAAGGCAAGAGATGTATAAATTTGTACCCTAGGTATGGTTTGTGGAAAGAAACAGAAAATGGTTTCAGCCAACAAGACTGACGACATAGGTCACAACAGCGCATAAGGATATCAATAGTTATTTTAAGAGATTTAGAATTAATAAAGACGGGACATGTTTATGTAATAAAAATGAGCAAATATATCATTAAATGTGGGAGTGAGTTTCTGGGCCAGAGGGAGTGTGTAATACTAAATAATAAAAAGGAAGGACATAATTCAAATACAAACCAGCAATGAATTAACACAAAATAGAAGTACGAAATAGTGGAGGTAAAAACAATCAAGAGTTTAAATTTATTAGGAATTAATATTAAATAGCATTAATTAATATACATACCCCAGTAGAGAGCTTCTATGCCGAAATTAATGAGCAGAACTGTAGACCACTAATGCATTGTTTTCCACACGTAAGACGTACAATGCTTGGCGCATTATCCCCTTTTAGGAAAACCTTGGCGGGATTCCCCAGTAGGTATATTTTCCAAATAATTACATCCAAATTCATTGTGATGACGTGCGTAGAACTTTAAAAAACAAAATTCATATAAATATTAAAAAAATTAGATGTGCAACAAAAATTAAAGTAAAAGTACATAGAACGAAAATATAGGACAGCACGCGGACAATAATTAACATGTATTAAAAAGACTAATTACGAATCAGTCAAATTGGTACAATTTTTCAATAACAATATTTGTATATCAGAAGTTACATACAAAAACGCCTCCGCGAAAATATGCGTACTATTCTAAAAAAATGGCTCTTCAAATACGCACTCTTCTAAAGAAATGGCTCTTCAAATACGCACTCTTCTAAAGAATTGGCTCTTCAAATACGCACTCTTCTAAAGAATTGGCTCTTCAAATACGCACTCTTCTAAAGAATTGGCTCTTCAAATACGCACTCTTCTAAAGAATTGGCTCTTCAAATACGCACTCTTCTAAAGAATTGGCTCTTCAAATACGCACTCTTCTAAAGAATTGGCTCTTCAAATACGCACTCTTCTAAAGAATTGGCTCTTCAAATACGCACTCTTCTAAAGAATTGGCTCTTCAAATACGCACTCTTCTAAAGAATTGGCTCTTCAAATACGCACTCTTCTAAAGAATTGGCTCTTCAAATACGCACTCTTCTAAAGAATTGGCTCTTCAAATACGCACTCTTCTAAAGAATTGGCTCTTCAAATACGCACTCTTCTAAAGAATTGGCTCTTCAAATACGCACTCTTCTAAAGAATTGGCTCTTCAAATACGCACTCTTCTAAAGAATTGGCTCTTCAAATACGCACTCTTCTAAAGAATTGGCTCTTCAAATACGCACTCTTCTAAAGAATTGGCTCTTCAAATACGCACTCTTCTAAAGAATTGGCTCTTCAAATACGCACTCTTCTAAAGAATTGGCTCTTCAAATACGCACTCTTCTAAAGAATTGGCTCTTCAAATACGCACTCTTCTAAAGAATTGGCTCTTCAAATACGCACTCTTCTAAAGAATTGGCTCTTCAAATACGCACTCTTCTAAAGACTAGGCTCTTCAAATACGCACTCTTCTAAAGACTAGCCTCTTCAAATACGCACTCTTCTAAAGACTAGCCTCTTCAAATACGCACTCTTCTGAAGACTAGCCTCTTCAAATACGCACTCTTCTGAAGACTAGCCTCTTCAAATACGCACTCTTCTAAAGAAATGGCTCTTCAAATACGCACTCTTCTGAAGACTAGCCTCTTCAAATACGCACTCTTCTGAAGACTAGCCTCTTCAAATACGCACTCTTCTGAAAACTAGCCTCTTCAAATACGCACTCTTCTGAAGACTAGCCTCTTCAAATACGCACTCTTCTGAAGACTAGCCTCTTCAAATACGCACTCTTCTGAAGACTAGCCTTTTCAAATACGCACTCTTCTGAAGACTAGCCTTTTCAAATACGCACTCTTCTGCAGACTAGCCTCTTCAAATACGCACTCTTCTGAAGACTAGCCTCTTCAAATACGCACTCTGAATGACATACAGAGAATAAAACAATCCAGTCATTCAGCGACTAGCGGCTGCCCTCTCCCCACACTCTTGAACTTGAATTCAAAATCCACAGAATGAATGAAACCGAATAAAGAGAAGAGTTATTATTTAGTTGACGATCTGGACGTATTACCGTTCAGTGTTTTCTACAACGTTACTCTACTGAATATTATGTATCATTTGACGGTTTTCACTAAAAGTATATTATGTGGGGTAAACGTTATCCCTCACAGTTTAAAATTTTCATATGTTAATAATCTTGAAGGGAAAAGTGCAACGTATGCAAAGTGATCTTGCATGAGGAATATGCTCTTTTGCTACTTCAAATAAAATAAACAAGTAACGCAATAAATATAACGTGTTTTTACCCGCCTAAGTACACTATGCCTATGTTATAATGAACTACTGCGTGTTTAACTGACTTAAGAATTTTTTAATATTCGACTGATTTAACATTCAATAGATTCAATTCACTTTTAGCGGTTTAATTTAGGTTAATGGTGTAGCTTTAACTTTCGTTAAAGTTCCAACAGTAACTAACGCTTTTACGATAAACGAAGTTAACTTTTGAAATGATTAATGGTTTAACAAACAATTTCTGTCGCTCACATAGCATAGTATAGCATATCTTGTACGACTTCCCTTCGCATGTAAAAATTTACTGGCTCGTCAAGGTCATTTCACGAAATTTCGGACGTTTGAAAGAGATCCAAGAAAAGAAAAGATTTGCTTCTAGATAAACTTTCAAACTTCTCAACAAACATATATTAGATACACAAATGAAGTTCTTATTCTACTTATGGAAACAAGAAGAGATGCAATACAATATTTAAAAGACATTGTTTCTAATGTAAGATATAACATAGGAATCTATGTTTACATGTCATTGCTAGCCATTCATATTATTTCCATTAACTTACTCATTTTTAGAGCTAAGCATTTTTAACGTGTTATAAAGGAAGCTGTGTTAAATAATTAACTCGTAGTTCCGATCGCATTTTACGAGTACTCGATGAAACCAAAATATTTCTATTACCTACTCGTGGAGAAGTGTTTGCATCGTCAATGGCCAGGTGAAAGTTGAGACGGACCAGGACTCGAACCCGTGATTCTGCTCTGGTTGCAGGTGTGCTGCCACTGCACCACCCACCTCGACTTCGGAAGCTGGAACAAGCCGGGTACGGGCTTCGGGAGTCGAGGCGCGTTGTGCAGTAGACAGCACACCTGCTGCCAGAGCAGAGGGTTCTAGGTTCGAGTCCACGTCCGTCGCAATTTTCACCTGACCGTTAACGATACTTTCCTTGTTATTGGATGAAAACGAGAAGAACCTTTACATAGAAAAGAAACATTAAGTAATTCATTAATCGAAATCCACCTATGTATCTGAGCTCCAATTCTTAAACACTAATTCAAGTATTCTGTCCCTCCGATTTCTCAGCAGAATATTCGAGAAATACGACGTTTTACTTGGATAAGGAGCACATGCAATAGTGCTCCAGGAAACGGTAGGATGAAACAGGAACAACACCACACCATAATTAGGTAATTCTTAAAAAATTGGGCAATGTATGTCCGGAACACTCATTCCAGTTAGGTTTGGATTTTTAAAATTTTTTTCTAGCACAGTGAATTAGGTCATACAATATCAGATTCAATGAGCATGACACAAATAATTTATTTACGGCTCTTCTCTCATTCCTTTGTCCTTTCATGTCCCACTACTTTGTCATTTTTTAAAATTCTTGCCTGCTGAGGTATAAAAGGTCTTACAAGAGCAGCTGATGTGATAAGAGCCCTGTGGGTTCTCGTTGAAACCAATGTAACCTACTTCCTTGCTCAATAACTCCAGTTGTTTTGTGTACACACATTGGAACTAGTGGCATAACTAGCACTCTGTACACCCGAACATTGCCCTGGGGGCCCCAGTCCAATGAGGTCCCTTATTTCTGGGTAATCAGGAACCTTCTTCATGTTTTTTAACCAGTGTGAAGAAAAATTATTATTCAATCATAAGAATTTTGATTATAAAAAAATAATTTTACGTAATATAGTCATTATTAATCAAAGAAATTTTTTCATGAGCACAATTTTAATAATTGATCATTTTTGCTAGTGACCAGTTTTCCGAAATGTGTGGACACTTGTCATGCTATTTTAACTATGCCAGTTACAATTCCCACTGCAAAACATTCATTTTTGAAACAGAAGCTCATCAAAAATTACTTAATAAATTCCATGGATCAAGACAGATTAAGTGGTTTAAGTGTTTTATCCATCGAATATGAGAATACACATGGTTTAATTTCTTCCTTTTTTTCCGTTTCCAGTAACTTGGAACTAAAAGCTGAAAAAAAAGTCTTTGCTTTCGAGAAGAATTTGAGTCAAGTTAGTTCTTGAACTGAAAGCTCTTCTTACATTTAACACAATTGCTTCTCGCAATTTAGAAGTGTAAACTTCCCTGCATTTATATTTATGAAATGGTCGTGTTTGTTAAGACCGAATTACTGAAATGCCACCCTTGCTTCATATGAAACAGTTTCGTTCACGAACACAATACTCGCAATAGGAATAATATTCATCTCCCTAGAGTGTCATCCACTCTTTGCCAAAAGGGACCATATCATTTGGGAATCATTCTATATAATTCCCTTCCCAAGAATATAAAAGATATTATGAAACTGAATCTGTTCAAATCCGTGGTTAAAAACTACCTCCTTCACCAGTTCTTCTACAATGTAAAAGAATTTATTGATTTTAATAAAAGTTAAATTCATCTTGTACTTTATCACGCCATTGCCGCAGTACTTTTTAAATAACTTATATCAATTTTAAAAAAACAACTATTTTCTTGCATGATTGTGTTGTCTCATGACTCATATTAATTTAATTATATGTGTATTCAACTTTGGCACGGTTGTGTACATTACTTCTGTAGCCCCATCCTGGCCCGGGTTTTTCTCCGTTTTTCCTTCGGGTTGAGGCGGATTTCTTATACAGGTTCTCTAGGCTTTGTCTAGGGGCATGTTTATTGTAACAATACATTGTGAATTTAGTGTTATTTCAATTCTTATGATTTTTAAACACTATACTCAGAATAATCGATAGTTCGATAATAATTTGCACATGTAAATTTTTGGTGTTAAATTACAAACATATTGACATTCTATTAGTATTATAACTCGCAGCTAACTTTTTATCTTATCTAGGAATTTCTGCTGAAATTTTTGAATCCGCCTCTGCCTTAGGGTCCTTGATTGGAATTGATGGGATGGTCCTTTGTTTGCTTCTAGAGTGTAAATTAGTTTATTGTCCTCCATGTGGTCATATTCAGTTTGTACTGTTTTTTTGACAATAAATTTGTTATTAAACACTTTAATCCAATTTCTGACTACACCCTCTGCTAAATGACAATGTTTAATAAAGAAAAACAATTTGACAGTGGATTCAGCCCTAAGATCCTGGTGTCTTGGAATGCTTAAAATTCAAAACATAAATGTGAAAGAGACAGATTCACACAGTGTATATTTATCAATAAATTAAATCATATGTAGCTATGTGATAATGTCCCTATTCATATTCTGATCATCCTCCTTTGACAAACAATTTCCATAAGTGGACTGTTCTCAATATCAGACAAGTTTTATGACACTATGGGTGACAATAAGAAAATTTAACTGTAATTATAAAGGATACTCTGAGGAATATTCAACATAGAACATAACATTATCCTAAACAAGGGATCGATTCAGAAGCAACATTTAAAATTTCAAAGAATGTGAATTTACCAGCAGTTAGTTTCTTGAACAAGTTTAATGTCATGGTTTATACTGAAATTCAGAAATGGAATTTTTCATATTAATTTTTGTTGTAATCATATGGATATACTCGTATACAAAATCTATAGCCGTAATCTCAATATCTGTGAACACATGAACATCTCACAATCTCTGAACACATAAAACATTAAAAGAATTAACTGAAATCAACTTATTTGTAATTTCAACTTTCAACTGAAGTTCAATGAACCCATATCTGTTAATTTTTACTAATGATTATCATTGACTATCAACTCCTGGACGTAAATGAAATAAATCCCCAATAAGGGATCATGTCAGGTGACTTCACAAAACAAGTGCCTTTTCAATTTATCTATTTTAAACAAGACTTAAGGGCTCTAATACCTTGTTGTTGATGAGACCTAAAGTCTCACAAAAATATAAAAAATAAACGAGACTTAACATAGGAAATCCTACTTACAATCCCAGCAGTGGCGCAGGCGGTAGTGTTGTCGCTCATCACCAAGTCATCCCATGTTCGATGCCCGATGGGGCCAGAAAATTTGAAGCTTTTCATATTAATGCCCCAGTTCATTTAACTGTAACAACTGAAAAGCAAACCTTCCTTACTCTACCCAGCTTCTTCTAGTATCAATAACTCTAACTATTAATAACAATTTCTACTAACTTCTCCACATGGGCCAAGTTGTTGGTAAACCCAGCTAAGCGACCCACCTACTAACAATGACCTACCATCCAACTCCTAACACCTATCGCTCCAAGTCGATAAGCTTCAATAGCACGCTACATTTATTTATTTACAAATACAACAAAATAAAAAAATCCTAATTTGGATATATATTCTTAAGGTTCGTTGCTTGGATGTAAAACCAACATAAAAATTTTAAATTTTGAAAACTGTTTAAAATTTTTAACCCAATAATTTTTTTTTTAATCTAAAAATTACTGTCATTAGTTCAGTGATGTTACAGGGAATAAAACTTAGGAGGAATCACGCATCACAAAGGATTCAAATCACATAGTGATAAACTTCAAATGGTGTGACACTCTTCAGGATAATCAACTCATGATGATGAATGTTTTTGGCCCTAAAAGACTTTTAAAATTTCCATTTCATCTCATAAAAAAATTTAATTATATATCTATTAATAGTTCAGTACATCAACATAACATTTTTGAGAGCATCTTTTATTTTATCCACAAAAAATACAACTATAGATTTACAAGTACAAATATTTGGGCAAATATATTAAGAGAAATGCTCATCTTGACCTAAGCACATTTGAGCTGTTGTGATTCAAGGGGTGTAGGGATGTGATATGCTTTTAATCTTTCAGTTTAATTGTTTTTAACTTTTTCCTTCTTCCAAATAATATTTTTCCTTCTTTTTGATTTAGTATTCAGACATTCATCCCAAATATATTTTAATTATGTAGTTTTGTGCTCTCACAACAAAAATAAATTTAAAAATCACATTCTACAACAAATCCTGATCAATAATCTATGGGTTGGTGGGTGTGGGGCAATATACCAAACCAAAAATCTAGTATAGAGCTACCACAGGTATCTCCACCCATGATAGAACATTCTTGCTGGCTAACAATACTAATTATAAAATTTACTTGCTGTTCAAATATATGCATGTATATAACAAATCTGTGTTTTGGAAAATATATACTTTTTATGATATTTGTCTCAGCTCACTCTTTTATCCATTCTAAAAAGAAATTATTAAACATAAAGGGAGTTAACATTACCCTCCTTCATACATTATATCAGCTGTATAATGTCAGTAAGAAGTTCACACTTCACTTGTATAGCTTCAGATAATCTGAAGCCAGACAAGAAAACCATTATATTGAGCAATGAATCATGGTAAAATAATGAACATTATATTACAAACATTAACAATATTTTTGCACCACACAATAACAGAGTTAAAGAGAAATTATCTCGTATTTACAACTCTGAATGTATTAAAACACATTGAGAGTGTGACAAGTTATAAGACATTTTTAAGTTCTCATAGTTTTTATTGTTAACAAGCTTATTTGGCAGCATAGCAACCATCTTCAATAGCATACACTGAAATAGATGCAGTAGATATAATACATAAAAGGAAAACATAAATTGTTTTTTACTGGAAGAAAATCAAAAATTGAATGAAAGAAAACAAATCCAGGGTAAGCAAGCTGACAAATTATGTGCCAGAGTTTAGCTTGCACAGAGTTTGTTTTCTTTCTTTTTCTCTTACAATGTATGTTTACTTTTATATACATAAATCTATCTACTTCAGTGTATGTTACTAAATACAGCTACTATGCTGCTGAAAAAATTAATTAACAATGATAAAAATTACAATTAAAAAAGTTGTAGATAATCCACCATCACTATGTTTATTGAGAGTTGTAAAGAAGTTGTAAAGAAAGAAATGTTTTTTCAAAACACTGGACACTATTACAAAAGTGTCATATAGTTCACAGTATTACAAGAGATCTTACAAGCACTTGACATACATGACTAAGAATAAGGGAAATATTGTGTCTACATTTCTTTTTTTAATAAATATCCATGTTTTGTTAATCAATACATATATAATGTAAGCAGGATTTAAGAGGTGCATGGGAAGGTAAATATTTTAATAGAATTTAAGATATTTTAGTGTTTATCAAAATTTTACTTCAGTGCACTACTTTGTGAGGTATGCAATTTAATATTCTATATTTCAGACAATTCTCCCAAGTCAACTTCAGGTGAGAGATTCCAAGTAGACTTTACTCCTACATGAAAATTCCAAAATCCTGCTAGTTACTTCATTTATGTACTCTACAATTTCACAAACAGATACGACAATAAAATAAAACATGAATTATGCTCTATTGTTATGAGGAAATACAAGGAAATGTTGTTGACTACTATTATACATTCTCGATGTTGACAAGCCCTACAGCCGCAATGAAAACAACAACAAAAAATTATACATTCAAAGAAAACAGATATACATCGAAAAATACATCAATATTATTAGATTCAATAAATCCTGATTAATAAAATTTCATGAAAAAATTAATAATTGCTAACATTATGCAAGTAGTTGAGCACCCAAGGAGATACCATAGGTTCAATCTTCATGAAAATTTATAGAAAATAGATATCGAGCGAAGTAAATATTTTTAAAATAAAGACAACATGAATCAAATTTCTTATCACATATCTTAGAGAGAATTTGAGCTAATTGACAAAATAAATTGAAACAAGCTTTTACATTTCACTTAACTTAATTTGTTCACATCTTTTGCAAATAAGCTCATTACCATCATCAATCAAGAATGATTGAATCTCCTCTCTCCCAAAGATCCAGTGATCAAATTTTTCTCTGTTTCAGAATATAACATTAATGATTCAATGGTTTCAAAGTAAATCCTTTCACAAATGTTATTTCAATTTGATATAATTTAATGATAAACCAATTTTAAACATTTGAATATTATCTTGTTCATGTTTTTCCCATCAAAAATATGTCACAACTGAGTACTTTTCTGTTTGAAATTTAAACTAATTTCACACAGAAATTTGAATCACAGTCACTACGTTCAACTTTATTTTTCCTGATTGATTTTGATTTCTGGCCATTGTAATAAGTCTGAATAAAAATCTTGACATTGACACTTAATTTGTTCATATTCAAAGTGGTACATGAGAAACAATTATGAGGACCACTGCAAGATAATTAAACATCTGGAAATGAAATTACCTCCAAAATTTCAATCATTACTATTCACATTTTGAAATACTAAACAGACAAAATTTTTATAGAGAAGTACATACATTCACAAGTACATAGTCAGCGATGGTTCATTTATGCTCAAGGGATAATGGGGATAGGATATTCCAAAAATCATATTCTCAACCAAAAGGTAAGAACCTTTTTTTGAGGAGTAAGTAAGAACATATTTTAATTTATAATATTATAAAGACTTCACAAGGTGGAATACTTCCATAATGTCATTTAACTTAATTAACTTTAATTTGTCAGTGAAATCATTGAAAAATAACTGAGATGAATTCCAATGTTCTCATTTTAGTTATTCCTTTACATTAAGAAAAGTTGCATGTGAGCCAACATGGCAGTGCGCAAACTCCTTGAATGAAACTTGCAAAGCCATTCTCATTTAAAAAAGATATACCATGTGAAGTCTCATATAAAATTTCATATTTAAGAACCATATTTTATTTTCTATACCTTTTCTCCCCATCAGAGTAAATCGTAAGAGAAACAAATTACTTTTCGTTATGTCCTCTGGTGTAGATGTAGCCCTTCATGTCTCAAATAATGATTATCTAATGCTCAAAAAGTTAATACTGCCATTGTTCAGTTAAATACATGACAAGAAGCCTTGCTTAAAAATAATTATGAATAAACTTGGTTCAAAAAGCTACCATGCAATTTACAGGAGTTTTATGACAGTTAAAATGAAGCCATGTCTATGATCTAAAAAGTTCTGGGATTACATTCAGTTCTCGCTTACAGATGAGGTACCTGCTGATGACCCAAAATGAAGGATCTTCATGTCGATACAGATTTATCTTCTATAAAATTCCTTCTTCATAACGATTATTAACAAATAAATAATTAAGAATATAGAATTTCAAGGAAGGACACAAGGATAGTCTCCTCTGTATACACTTTTTNAAGGAAGGACACAAGGATAGTCTCCTCTGTATACACTTTTTAGGCTTCTCAAAATCTCGATGTTTCATAATGTTGAGAAGGATACGGTTACTACAATGAATTTAATTTAATATGATTATTCCAATATTGGCACAGTTTCATAAATGTTATCAAGTTAACTTAAGAGACATCTCTCCTTTCCTAGGATGTTCAATTTAAAACAATATACATAACCATTTCAATAATTTTTATTCTTGGCATTATAATATGATTTTTAACATTATTAAACAATGGTCTTCTGTTTACAACAATTTTAATTTACTTAATTGAGTAACTATGACCCACAAGGATTATGATACTACGAGATACACAGATACCATTAGAATTCAGGGATGTATTTAGAACATTAAGCTATGATTTAATGGACATGGAACAAACGTGCCAGAACAAATAATCTAACAAGTTTTTTTTTCATCTCAAAGCATGTGATGAAAGAAAGCTCACTCATTTCAACTTGTAGTTTAATTACTGTACTTTCTTATTACACATTTAACATTCCACAAGAGCTCTCTTAGGAGACCCCAAAACTTTATTGGTTTCTTATAATTTTATGAAAATAAAAAAACATCAGGATACCTTCTTTTAATCCAGAATTGTATCCCTTATCAAATTCTATTTACTTTCCAGGCCTGGTTCCAGAAAACATTAAGAATCAATTGCATAATTCTTTTTTTTTTTTTTTTGTAAATCAATTGTAAATAAATATTTTGAAGTTGAAAGTCAAAGTAATTATTTCAACACACTGTCACTTTGATGTGTTACCAGACAAGTTATGTTCCCTATTTTTTACCAAAGCAGTCTATTCTCTCAATTGCTAAAAAATTGGACAAATAAGAAATACATAATTTATACAATATATACACATAATTAACAGATCATGAACATAATCTGAATTCTCACTCATTTGAGAAAACTCCAATTTCTTCTCCATCCTCAATTAAAAAAATGTTGCATCACACGTGAATTGCATTATATTGTACATCCGTGAAATAATTGCATACTAACCACTTATAGCTTTGGGGACCTTTCAAACACATTGCAAGTAATTATTTAGATATTATGAACAATCTGTAGGTATCTAGTGATACCTATTTATTCACTTAATACATATAGATAATAGGCCTTTAATAAGTAGTGAAAATAAGACAGCTAGGATAATTTTTTAAAGACTGATTTATTATTATTTCCTCCCATTCATTTCTTCCACTCTGAATGAAAGAATAAACAGATGAAAGATACAAGAAACACGTAACTTAAAATCACTAAAGTATATTTGAGGATATTTTGAAAACAAAAATGTGATGAAAATCAAAATCAAATTTTAGTTCAAAAACATTTACCAAGATCAAATAATAATAAATGTAATATACAAGCAAATCATGTTGTATACTTTCTTCTATATAAACCTAGCATTTGACTTCAATGTTTCAAATACAACTTAAGTAATTTGTTTACTAAAATATCAATTAATTTTCACGACGTGAGTAACTTGGTAGCATGATACTATAAGTTTTAAATAAAAATCAAGTTAAAATGGTATATGTCCCCCCCTTCATACATAATTTTTTTGCAGTATTTTGTGATAACTATATAAGAATCAATTCACTTCTCATGCATGAGACACACACAATGTAATAGTTTCTTAACATACATTTCAGAACAATATTCTAGCGATGCAAAAATGATTCTTCAAGAAGCAACATACTAAATGAAAGGTATACACATTTTATCAGATATTTTAATGCCTAGCCTTTTCAACATTCTACAATAATGGTTGAAAGAAAACATTTGCTAGAGTTTTGGCCAAAAAATGCTTCATGAAGTGCATGGATCATGAGGCATCCCCTTTTATAAGATTCAGAGAAACTAGACTATTTAGAAAGAATTGAAGTCTTCAAACACGAGTGATTGTATGGACCCAATTTACAAGAAACTCAATCCTCAGAAAGAACAGTGAAATATTTTATACTGCAATTCTGTTGGCATAATATTTGACCTTGTACATAGTTACATGATTTGTAGTTATCCTGAAATAAAATTATCAATTTTCCAAAATTTGATGAATCAAATTTGTTAAAATTTTTTTCTGTATAAGATCAAAGAATTTACTGGTTACTCAGGAAAAGGAAATGAGTAGATCTTTGAGGTCATGAATCGAAGGACATTCCTTTGCCATCTCTTGAGCAGAAGGACTGTATGGATCATCCAAAAAATAAAAATTTCTTCAAAAAACAAACGCAGTTTATATTATCTTTAAAAATTATAACAATCACTATTTTTCCATGATTATTTTTGTAAATAAAAAAGGTTATTCTTTGAAAAGTAGTCTATGCAGCTTAAATTATGGAAAATGACTTGCAGATACTAAAATCGAACAACTGGACAAAAGCCATGTGGAATATTATTAAAAATTACACGTCACATTCTAAAAAATGTGAAGAAAATATTTCTCTACAAAATGATGGCAAAATCTTATCAAAGCCTCAGGACATTTCAAATTTGTTTAATTCTTACTTCTCAGAAGTAGGTAAAATAACAAACTCAATATATCCAAATCAATGTCTTTCAACTATGTCCACCCACATACCCAATTCTATGATCACTTCCAAAACTAACGCCAGAGAAGTCATGAAAATCATCAGCTCATTAAGAAACAACATTTTTAACAGACATAAATGATATACCCAAGTTTATTGTTAAATTTTCGTCCGACGCTATATTAAATCAGCTCATAAATATTTTTAATAATTCTTTATCGGAAGGAGTGTTTCCTAACATATTTAAGAGAGCTAAAGGGAAACCTTTACACAAGAAATGAAACAAACTTAATATTAAATTATCGACCAATATCACTACTACCCACTTTCTTAAAAATCCTAGAAAAATTGTTTTATAAGCGTCTTCTAGATTTTTTTAACAAAAAAAACCACATCTCTTGACCGTGGAGAAAATCCTCAGGGTGTTTGTCTTGACTTATCCAAAGCATTCGATGTCATCGATTACGAAATTCTCCTTTCCAAATTGCAATCTTTAGGCATTCGTGGACTACCACATCTATGGCTAACATCTTATTTAAGAGATTGATATCAACAGGTCGAATTATCCTATACTAAAAATAAAATACTTCAGCGTTGTCTTTCAGAAACAAAGCCACTGACTTGCGGAGTAACACAAGGTTCAATTCTCGGTCCTATACTCTTTTTATTGCATATGAACATGTCATCATCCACAACAGCTTGCAAAATGGTTCTTTTTGCTGATGACACTAATTTACTATGTAAACACGACAACGCTCAAAACGTTTTGTCTAACTATTCGACTTTATTCCATGCAAATCGTCTCATTGTAAACACTGACAAAACAGTGTCTATGCCATTTCACAATAGTTTCACAAAATCTTTACCCCAGGTTTCCTTTCTTTAAACGAAACACAATTAAAAACTGTTACGAGTACAAAATTCTTAGGCCTCCATATTCAAGAAAACCTCAAATGGAATTGTCACGTTGACAATCTTAATTCCCAATTAAGCAAATTGTGTTACGCATTCCAAATCTTAGTTAACGCAGTTAGTCCACGTATTTCCCGTTGCGTATATTTTGCAAACGTTTACTCCCATATACGATACGGCATTACCTTCTTGGTCAATTCCGGTCAGAGTATTCAAACTTTCAGAATTTAGTAGCTGATAGTTCGGAAAAACTTGTAAATCTCATCCCCAAAACTCTTGTAAATCTTTATTCAATTAATTAAATATCTTAACACTTCCCTGCATTTATATTTATGAAACGGTCGTGTTTGTTAAGACCGAATTACTGGAGTGCCACCCTTGCTTCATACGAAACAGTCTTGTTCGCGAACACAATACTCGCAATAGTAATAATATTCATCGCCCTAGAGTGTTAACCACTCTTTGCCAAAAAGGACCATATCATTTGGGAATCATTCTATATAATTCCCTTCCCAAGAATATAAAAGATATTATGAAACTGAATCTGTTCAAATCCGCGGTTGAAAACTACCTCCTTCATCAGTTCTTCTACAATGTAAAAGAATTTATTGATTTTAATAAAAGTTAAATTCATCTTGTACTTTATCACGCCATTGCCGCAGTACTTTTTAAATAACTTATATCAATTAAAAAAAAACAACTATTTTCTTGCATGATTGTGTTGTCTCATGACTCATATTAATTTAATTATATGTGTATTCAACTTTGGCACGGTGTGTACATTAATTCTGTAGCCCCATTCTGGCCCGAGTTTTGCTCCGATTTTCCTACGGTTAGAGGCGGATTTCTTATACAGGTTCTCCAGGCTTTGTCTAGGGGCATGTTTATTGTAATAATAAATCGTGTATTTGGTGTTATTTCAATTCTTAAACACTATTCTCAGAATAATCTATAGTTCGATAATAATTTGTACATGTAAATTTTTGCGTTAAGTTACAGATATATTGGCATTCTATTAGTATTATAACTCGCAGCTAACTTCTTATCTTATCTAGGAATGTTTGCTGAAATTTTTGAATCCGCCTCTGCCTTAGGGTCCTTGATCGGAATTGATGGAATGGTCCCTTGCTTGCTTCCGGAGAGTACATTAGTTTATTGTCCTCCACGTGGTCATACGCAGTTTGTACTGTTTTTTGACAATAAATTTATTATAATATTAAACCTACCTCATCCAGCTCATAAAAATAATCGGATCTCTCTCGAATCCAATGTGGACGCCTTTGTGGCTCCTCAAAAATAATGTCTTCCACCGTTTCATACAAACTGTAGCAAAATATTGAGACAAGCGAAACAAAAAATCCCGAAAAAAAAAGCACAGGAACCAACAAGACAACAATCGCGAGGTAAGTACAATGGCTGACAAATTTCTTGCAGTGCTGAAGAAAATCGCGATTTGCGCTAATAACCAAAGGGTCACCGAGCGTTTAAGTGTAAATCGCGATTTTCTCATAAATCGAAGTTGGTAGAACGCGCATTTTGATAATCACGATTTACTACACAGAAAATCTCGTTTAAGGTATTAAATGAACTTTGTAAAATTGGGCCTAAGACAAGTGCATAAAAATTAATTTTAAAAAGGAAAAAAGGAAAGTATTGTTGTAAAGAATTTTTTTGTGTTAATTCGGAAAGTTTTAATATTTTTGAGACATTTATGCAAACTCAGTATAAATATCACTCTCACTCTGTCTATTTTTATTAACATTCCATTTTATGTGCACATGTATTAAAGACAATCGACTTATTTATACGCCTCTGATATAATATTATATCAGAGGCGTATAAATAAGTTGATTGTCCTTAATACATATGCACATAGAATGGAATAATAATGCAAACTGATACCAGGAGGTGAAAGTTTTATCTTGCATTTTATACGGACAAAATATACAATTTTTTTCTCTCTTGGTAATAATAAGAACTATTAAAAATATTTAAGAGTGGATTTAATAT
>NNCF01128882.1:164295-212080 GCA_002313205.1 Laupala kohalensis | reverse complement strand
ATATATATATATATATATATGGCCATTGAAAATTTGTTTTTTTAATGAGCTGACGATTCTCATGACATTCTCAGAAATTCTTAACGCGAGACATCAGCCCTGAATGTCCTGGATGAAATTGAAAACCAATTAGGCCCAATTTCACGAAGTTCGTTTAATGTCTTCAAGGGACCAGGGATCCAAGCTGATCGGAGGAGGCGTGTTCCTGAAAACAACTCATCAGAACTGAGGAGATCGAGTTCCTGAGATGCTAATCGTGACAGGAAGGATTTTCGAGGCAGAGGGACTGACCTTCGCTAAATGAATGGTGATGTTTGAACGAGCTGGGTGGAACGAGTCATATCCACTTGCCTAATGGTACTCCCACATATCAGTCAATGCTCACTTCCTGGGTCAAGTAGCGCAGTCGTAAACAGCTCTTGTTTTTACGTCATGCATACTCGATGTCCAAGGCAATGTGGCCGTCATATGACCCACGACACTGTGCCTACGCCCATTCAGAGGTCATATGGAAAATCTATAAATAAGAGAACGAAACGATTCTCGTCAGCATTCTGTTACCAGTATGTAGTATTCTATATTCTGTCACTAGCATTGTGCTAATGTTCTGCATAAGCATAATCATCAGCTTAACTGCCTAAGCAGCAGTATGCAGTAGTAACAGTTGTTCATCAGAGTTTGTAACGAGTAAAATCAGTTAAACATTCTATGACTTGTAGAAGCAACTATCGTAGTTCCCTGATATATGAAATAAATGCTTTTTAAAAACTGACATCACTTGTACAAATTCATAATTAACGCGAGGCGGTTGGCTCTAGGGGGTGCCAAGGGCCATTGAACTGTTCGACATCACCACAGCTGGTCTGCTAAATCTTCGAAAACGGTAACCTAAATGCTGGAATGCATCCAGCCGTTTAACCCGCACAGCGAAGAAGACATGCGTGTGTTTTGAAGCTAAGATTACCTTGGCCCAGTTAAAGAAGCTAAACAAAACTAACTTTGTTCAAAAGGGCCTAATTTAAATAATAAGTGATCAACCACTTAATTTTGTATAAATTTAACCATGATGTGCCTTCAGCATTTTCAACCAGTGGTGAGATCAAGTATGGCAGTGATCGCCAATATTGCTGTGTTGTGTTATTATGGGGGAGTGTATGTGCGCCTTGGTGAAGAAGAATGCCTGATATTTTTAAGTGCTTTGTAATCTTGATGAATAAACAATTAAGTTCTTTTATTTGTAAATCGCGTCTTCCATGAGGAAACCTGTGTTTGTCTCCACCTCATTAAATAACTCGAATCCTTAATTACAATTTGAATACTCTGAGATCTCATGTTTTTATTTCTTTAAATTAATTGCCCTAATTTTGGGGGGTAATTTGGCGTCCAACTTGCAAGACCAGTTTCATTTAAACTCATGTTCATTGCTAATAAGCTGGTAAATTTAACCCCATCACAATATACAACCTCAAGATATCAGTGATATTTAATTTATATTTTCAATTACTGCCTTAACAGAAGGAAACGACGTTTGATTTGTTTTTATATGCTAAAGTAAATAATGATATTGAAGTTTTATTACCTACTTATTTAAAAAATATACAAATGTGTGTATATATTGATTTGATTAATTTTCAATAAATAATCACATTTAATTGATTATTTTCGGTTCAAATATTTTAAGCGAACGGCTACCGCGAGCACGAGCGGTGACGACAAATGGAGAGAGAGTTTTCGACCGTTGGAAAGAGTTCACTCACTCCAGCAACAAATGCATGTAAAAACCGTTGAAATGTATTTCTTGTGAAAATAACACGCAGTTCTTAGGAAGAAGAGCAACAGAAATTCGCTCATCTTTAAAAGAGAAAAGAGGTCGCGTCAGTGCAAGTTGAGGCTTGCTGTGACCCAGGGTACAAAAAGGTTTACGACTTTAAAGGAATACAATAGAGCGTGGGAGTGTAAAGATGCGCTCAGCGACCAGTGTTTTGGTGCTGGCCACCAGATGTTTCAGGGCGGAAATTTTAAAGGGCGGGCGACATAAAGAAACCTTACGTCTTTGAGGTTAAATGCCACGGCGTCCAAACCGCTCAGAGATGACGGTTTAAAGAAGTTCGTTGAGAACCAGAAACTTCTAAAATCCAGCTCATGGATTGGCCCTGCGCGTACGGAGTCGAGTCGAATATAACCACTGACAAGTAACGTCGCGAAGTGGGGATTTCGATTTCATTGGAAAAATCAGTCATGTGACTATTGAAAATTTCAGATCGTGGGTGGAGATGGTAAGCGACGTAGTGGGAGAAAACCCACTTAAGGAACCGCAAAATCAAAATCGCTCTCACATCTTAGAATTTTTCGTCAGATCATTTTAGAGCGTTTTACGGCTCATATATCATATCTTTTAACATTTTCGTCTGCTCATACGCTCAGAGCATATAGTATGTTTCGTCAGCTCACATCTTGCAGTTTTTCGTTCGGGAGTAGACAGCTCATGTCTTAGAGTATTTCTCAGATGCCGAGTTTTGTTTAAAGTCTTTCGAAGATTATTCGGTGACAGTCACTCAAGAATCTTTTATACTGAACTTTGAGTTGGAAGATGTTCTAATGCTGAACATTTCGACTCCAGATTCTCCCAAGTACCTTTTAGATTTTCTGGAGTTCTGTAACTCCCAGTCACTGCACACAGTTCTTCGGATATATTGCCCCACATGGCCACATTGTCTTTTAGAGTGACTGCATCAGTCCTCGTATTTACCACTACGGAAAATATTTCCAGTCTCTCCAGGATGAGGAGTACTTCCTTCTCTTTCACGGAGAAATTAGGACTACGCTGGCGTTTCTCCACATTCATTACACTTTCAGTCATAAAACAATCAACGGAACACGCAAAGTAACACACTTCCAACAACTCAAATACACACTACAAAAAACCTATCTATCTTTACAATATGTGGAACAAAAAAACTCAAACTAAAATGTCACCCAAAATTTAAAAAAACTAAATTCAGGAAAACTACACAATCCCAAACTTAACTTAAACCCAAAAGAACAAATGAAAATCTTACTACTAAAAATCACGATAAATACCACAAATAATGTAAAATAAAACACAAATACAACCCTGAAACCACCACCCTGAAATAAATATAATGAAAGAATGAAAATTACACTACTAACCTAGAATATAATGAAACTTGAACTCCACCTTGAAATTAATAAAATGAGAGAAATGAAAAAGCTAGCATAAATAAAATGAAAATTAAAACCACCATCCTGAAGCTAACCAACCACTCTCACAGACCAATTTAATCATGTTGTGATGCTGACCTAAAGAGTGAACTCATTGTTTTTCGCTAGTCTCTACTTGGGTAAATAAATATAAACTTAATAATACATCTGGATAGTATTGAAGTTTGAGGAGTGGGTAAGGTTACGTAGGAGGCAGTTCATTAACTAGACACAAATGATATTAAATTTTAATCTTAAAACAAAAATTTAAAGAAATAGTAACCAGTTAAAATGTAAGATTCTGTTTCCGTGTAAAACGTCTATTTGTTATTATACCTGACATGTGGCAGTTAGTTACGAATAACTAGAGAGAAATTGATGTTTGCATCTTATTTAACGTTATTGTACCTGTGATGAATTTTATTTTTGATAAATGTTTGTGTTAAATATTAAAACAGTCAACATGATTTGTATTGGTAATAAAGTGAAGCATTTTTTACATGTATTAGTTGTTGTGTGTGTATACAGACGAGATTCGTTTCTCATGTAGCGACTTCTTTTTAACTTCATGTCATCCAAATATTTTTACGTATTATTATTTGAACCCTTTTTAAATTGTATTTTTAAGAATATGTTTAATACTTGAACTGTGACTAATTTTCTCTTGGTAACTTGGTAGAGTTTTATTTTAACACATGAACCGGATAAACAAAAAAAATATATTATTATGCTTTTCAGGTATTCCGAGTTTTACAAAGAAATGTAGATAAAAATCAATGTGGGCATTTTCTTGAAATTCTTACTGTGAGTCGAACAGTTCCTCTTGAGTTAAAGTTACTCTTGGTAGGTTGACGAGCCTTTATCATTTGTTAAACAGGATGATATTCAACCTGTATAAGTGAAAATCGTATGGTTTCTTCATAGATTATTGTAACGAGTTCATCTTCTAATATATCTATTGCTTTTGGAGCCATGGTACTGGAGGATTGTCATTTCTGTATTATTTTGTTACTACATTTTCATCTTGTTGCTATATTTTCAAGACATCCTACAGAACAATTCTTCTAGACTCATTTCAGGGAGGCAGAACTGGTTCTGCTTTCTCATTTCATTCTTTGATACAAATCAGACGGCAGAAACATTTGTTTATTTTTGGACTTAAGTTTCAGCTGAACAATTATCAATTTTGTATTAACTTTTTGTCAATTAGTTCTACATCACCTTCGTAAGATTTGTGGTATGTAATTCACTAGTGCAATGAGAAGAGGGATTTATACACCACTGTGGCTTAAGACAGAACCAACATTCCATACTGCTTTCTATACAGCCAGTGGAGGAGGTAGGAATTTAATCACATTTTCCCACGAGTTTGATAAAATTGAATAACTTTTTTGGGCTTACCTGCATGTTTTGTTTCTAGTGTGATTTTTGTTAATCCGGCTCATTTATATATTTATTTATTGGTCCAAATAGTTGGTGAATATACATAAATGAGTACCTTTCTGCAAGTGTACCCCATTTTTGTATACAGGATTGTATATTTCCATTATTATGAGAATGTCATGTAATCTTATTATGAATAAATAGAATTAAGTGCAAGTAGTATTTTCTTTGTATAAATTTCCAGTCAATAGTGTCCTATTTTCATTTTCTGTTTCAAATATGTAGTAAAATATTTGAGTTATACATTCGCAAGTGTTAACTATTCGCAAATGTTAATTTTTCAGGGAAAGTATTTTCAGCTAAATACAATATGAAATGATGTAGCATTAGAATGTGGGGCGCCCTGGCGGCCGCTTGGAGAACTAGTCTCGAGAGTAGTTGATACAAAATTTCGTTTGGAGCGCTGAAATCAGTGGCACGGGAGAAGGCAGTCTGTTATATAGTCTGTGCTCGTGATACTCCTGAAGCAAAAAGTCTCTCACGCCTCACACACCATGACGGCGTGTTGAGTGTCTTACTTTTTCGTACGATGCTTAGGTCATCGAGACGAAACTAGTGAGAGGGAGCAAGGTGAAACTGTTGAATAGTAGAGTTGATTTTGAAAAATTTAAATATTAAAAAAAAAAAAAAATTGAAGGAATTTTTAGAGGTTAGGAACATATATTTTCTGAGAAAACAGCAGAAACCAATCTTATAGTGAATATTAAATCAATTTTTCTGATCAGATTTCTGATAATTATTGCTGACCTTGCCGGATTTCCCAAGAAGCGAAACAAGCAAATGCTTAGGGCCACACTTTGGCGCGATTAAAGAATAAATAATTTTTTAAAATGTAATCTGCCTCTGCCTTAGGGCCCTTGATCGGAATTGATGGGATGGTCCCTTGCTTGCTTCCGGAGAGTAAATTAGTTTTTTTCCCTCCACTTGGTCATACGCAGTTTGTACTGTTTTTAGACAATAAATTTATTATTATTGTACATCATAAATTTTTTGGAAGTACTGAATATTTTATGCATTTCGAGTGTCGTGAATATTAATTACATTTTAAACCTAAAATGATTATATAAAATTTATTTTTCATTTATAGAACATTCAAAATCAATTATCTCGTGACCAATGCCACATCATTTTCTATATGTAATTCTTAATATTATCATCAATGAATAATTTTCTTTTCGTAAAGATCGATATAAACATGATTAATGATAATAGACTTTGTGCAACATCGAAAGGTGGCGAATAATGTTGTAAATGCAGGTATAATATTGAAATTTTTGCATTAAACTATGGAAATTTTTGCATTAAATATGTACTGGCACCAATTAATGAGTTGTGCATTATAAGGGAAAGGGTAAAAAATGAAGGGCACGAAATTGTTTTATAGAGTTGAAAATGTATAAAAATAAATTAAAATTAGACGTCATATTCTAATGTCTAAAACAACTTTCGACTATAAAATTCATCCAATGGCAATCATAGTTCCGCAGTCAATTTTAGAAGAAATAACCTAGTGGTGCAAAACCATTGCTCATACTTTCTCATATACGTTTCTCTGTCTTCACTAGAGAGCGATATTAAAGAATTATCTGAAGATAGGATAGTTTTTAACATGTTTCTTTGTCATTTGAAATTGCAAAATTATATTCAACTAGCTAAACCCGGTTTCGTCTTGCTGTGGCTCTGTCTATTTTGAAATGAATGGGAAAGTAAATAAAAGTATTCTAGCGAATATAGATTCACTGAAAAAACACATCATTCAATTAAATAGTCTGCCTTGCGTTGCTGTGGGTATGTGGAATAAAAGAAAGAAAGAAAAAACGTGTTTTACAAAAAATAATTTTTTATTGTAAAGGTAGTGGATTTAGTATATTTGTTGTTTGTCCGTTTTCAGCGTATACACAAAGATCAGATGGTTTACCGACTCTGGTGCATGCGACGTACAATTGCCCATGAGAGAAGCAATAGTTTTCTAAATTCTAACAGCACACTTGCAAAGATCGCCCGTGCGCTCTATTGATAGTCATAGCAAACGCTAGGCGTATTGGAAATTGAATTCGTTTGAACTCAAACACCATATCGGTCGGAATGATTGGTATTCGTGCAAGTAGTACGTCTTCACCTTTATGGGATCCAATCAGAATTGTTGCTTCAATTATATTGTTCATCAAGTTTTTAACTACTAATCGTGTGCCATTGCATAACCTTGGCTTATTGATGTCAGGTTTGTTGCCGCAACAATCTGGTATAGTTCCGAACGGTTTCCAACTGCCCTGCGCATGCGCAAAAGCGAAATTCCAGTTGTGCGCTGTTCCAGTAGTGACTATTCCGAATTTTTTGTCCCAATTCGCTGTTCTCTAGCGGTCGTCAGCGAAGAATTCGGAACCGTTCGGAACCGTTCGGAACCGTTCGGAACCGTTCGGAACCGTTCGGAACCGTTCGGAACCGTTCGGAACCGTTCGGAACCGTTCGGAACCGTTCGGAACCGTTCGGAACCGTTCGGAACCGTTCGGAACCGTTCGGAACCGTTCGGAACCGTTCGGAACCGTTCGGAACCGTTCGGAACCGTTCGGAACCGTTCGGAACCGTTCGGAACCGTTCGGAACCGTTCGGAACCGTTCGGAACCGTTCGGAACCGTTCGGAACCGTTCGGAACCGTTCGGAACCGTTCGGAACCGTTCGGAACCGTTCGGAACCGTTCGGAACCGTTCGGAACCGTTCGGAACCGTTCGGAACCGTTCGGAACCGTTCGGAACCGTTCGGAACCGTTCGGAACCGTTCGGAACCGTTCGGAACCGTTCGGAACCGTTCGGAACCGTTCGGAACCGTNATGTAGGGATTTTAAATTTTAAACTGTGGTTACGTCATCCGCGTGGTTCGTAGGCGTTGGGGGAAATAAGCGGAGAGGAAGCGAGTATCATTCGATTGTTTGGTGTTGCTGTGTTAACTTCTCTTACTGTACGTTTTGTTCGACCTTGTTTTTTTAATTGAATTATTCTCTCGGCTTTCGGACCATTTTGAACCTCTTCTATTACATTTTGACCCTGCTTTCTTCCGATTTATTTTTTCCGATCAGTGACTGAAATCTAGTAGTTTATGAAGTCCTAGCTGTGTTTCTTAATAAATATTTCTGTATATTTATTCTTATTACATTTATATTTATTTATTTATGAATTAATCTCTTCCGTGTATTTAATTTCTACTTTCATTATATTCAGTTAATTTCACGACTCATTTCTTTGATTAATTCCTATTTTTGATTTATTTAATACTTTTCATTGTTCACAATCTGTTATTTTTTTCTTTCCTCATTATCTTTTTATTTTTATTTGGTTATTGGTAGATTAAAGAAAGAATCGCTATCTTCCATTCTTTCGTTAAGTAGGCAATAATTTCTATTCAAAGTGTAAAAATATACATGAAAGTTAAGTAAGTAAATATAAAAAAGTTTGTGCTTCTGTCTGACTATTTTGAGTTGTGTTGGGAACGTAAAAAAACACAGTTTTCTACCATTCTTAAGGCTTCCCAGCTTTGAAAATTTATATTAGCAAAAATGTTAAGCCTATATAATTTGTTGAAATGTTTACACGGTGTTTCTGGGATAGTTATTTATATAATATAATAGTTTTATAATTTTATCTTGGATAAAAATATTCTTGAATTTTTCTTGAATTTTTTTAAAAATCTTGCAATCTCTAGATTAGCTAATCGTAAAATCTTCCATCAGATCTTAAAATAACTGTATTTAAAAATATGATAAAAATTTACAATTAGTTTATTAATAATGGTATATTGTGATTTTTGTTTCTTCATACAGCACGGAAGACTGTGGGTTTGTGTGCCAGGTGGTATACTGGCCACATCCCAATTTAAAAAGAAAACATCTTCCGCTTAGACCTCTTTGTCAGGGAGACGGCGACTTCCCACGTTTGAGAGGGAGAACCTATGTCGTCCGACTTTAAGAGGAGCTGGCTAGAAAGGAGGCGGGAGATGCCCTAGTCTTATAGAACTAGCGACAGGAGAAAAGGAGTAATAACAGCGCCATTCTCAGCATTGACAGACGTAGCTTTTATTACCCAACTCACCCAGAGTGCAACGAGCGGCGGTGTGGAGCGTCCGGCGACGAGACAGCAATACTGTCTTGTGCATGGCGAATCTTGTGTAATATTGTGAAGTTGTGACTTGGGTAAAGATAGTGTCAGAAAATAGGTTCGACTGAGACAGTTGATGTCAATTCAGGCCGAAAGGAAGCGAGGTAGGAAGAATTCGGCAGAAACCGCGAAAGTCTATTCTGACCGAGGAGTGTTGTAGGGAATTCGGTAAGAGATCGTACAAGTCAATTCTAAACGACAAGACGGAGTGGAGTCATACATCTCTCTCTCTCTCCTATATTCCTATCTCGCGAGCATCAATGTCTCGCGTATTTATATTGTGGCCCGCGCTAAGTCAGTAGTTCTGTATCGTTTATGGAAACGTTTCTGATGCGCGGGACATTTAAATCCGCCTCACGACATCTTCAATGCACTTCAATACCGTAAAATGAAAATGTTTCGTAAGTTGGCACCTCTATGCATCATTAGAACAAAAAATTATATGTTCATCCTTCACCAATTGTACTGAACAGTCACAAAAATTTCATCAAATCTTCAAAATAAATATTCCCTCCTGTGTTGCAGAAGTTCATTTTTATTTCGACCGTATTATAACGAGAGAACGTGTTCTCGCGGAGAAAGATATATCATGATAGGAAATACCAATCCGAAAAGAAGGGCATCACAGTCCAGGTTGGGTGACGCGGAGGCTCACTTTTTTGCTCCAGAAACCCAAATCGGACTATAGTATGACTATATAAACTTGCTTTTCGGGACAATCCGCGTCTCAGTTGACATATCTATCATCGTTTCGGCCATCTGGCAGTGGACTTCTTCAGGGCAGTGCCAGAGTCGTTCACACTTAGCTCGGCAGAGTTCGACAACGACTAGGTCTGCACGACTCTGGCGTTGGACTGAAGAAAGATCGATGGTAGTTATGTCTACTGAGAAGCGGTTTCTCTCGGACAAGTTACATTGACTCCGGTCAAGGAAGTCTACGTTTACAATAGTGTGAGAAATTCGAACAACAATATTCTCGTGACTGAATGTAAGTCAATATCCTATTACGCTCGTACACCAAAATGTCAACTTTTTTCGTCAAATACCAAAGATACGGGAGAAATTGGTCTGTCGCACGTCCGATGCGTAGTAGGAAAGGTGCTCAGTGATCTGTGGGAAACGGAAGGGGTAACCGGTCATTAAAACTATTCGTAGAAAATGGCCTTTTCAGTCTGTCTGATGACGTTTGATTAGTGATCAATATGAACAATGTATAAAAGGTCAAAACCTACACTAAGGTTAAAACAAGCCGTCGCTTGGAGACCGATGACTAGTCATTTAGCTAGGACGAGCTCGATTGTTTCAACGCAATGATTTACGAGCGTGGCGCATATAAGTCCCCCCGTATCAAACCTGCTCAGAGACTAAATGTTCAATATTGCATAAACAACCAGGAGAACTAGGAGAACGCGTATTTCATATCGTACACGTCCCCTCGCACTAGAGCCCCGACAACTGAGTTTGTTAAAGATGCGGATTGCTCGTTAAGTTCTGAAGATCAGTAAGCTGTCTCTCCACCTCTACTCTTTCCGTAATTATAATTAGTTGAATGTTAGGGTGAGAATCGAAGTGTTTTGTTTTAAATAAATGAAAACCGTTGGATCAACATTCAATTTGTAGTGAAAATGAATTGATGGATGTTCCTAGTAAATTGACACCCAGGACATATTGAAATGGTCCCCAAATTATTTGGAGAATAAATTTCGTTATTTTAAAAGTTTGCAAAATACCCCTTTATAACATTCAAAAGTGAAGAAAAGGTTACATAAATGTGACCAAAACAAAAAACAAAAATACAAAAACGAAAATGTCTCAAATCCGTGAAACTATGGCACAATTTTATAGCTTAGCTTCATGAATGACAAGATGATTATTCGCATCCCATCGTCTTGGAATTCCCTTTTTTACATTAGAAGGGTTCGGACCATTGTTGTGAGAAAGCAGTGAAGAGACAGTGAAGATATGTTTGATTTGAGACATGTGGGTCTTGATTGGAGAATAATCGATCCACGCCTGCGCCATTCTGGCGCTCATCGTTGATGGTCTCACGGGTGATTGGATCACAATGCTTCCTGTAACATGTGGTTGTTATGTAGTAAGGCACTAAAGAGAATGATTGTTGATTTTGGTTAGAATTGATTTGTTTAGTGAAGTAAACGAACGTTAAGATCCGCAGAAATTTTATAACCTCATTATTAAAATATTAAGTCGATCTTTTTGTTTATTTACCTATGTAATATAGTCGATTTAACTATTTTAATATAATTTAGCGGACGTTAAATTTATCAATTATAACCTCATTACATTCAGTTAATGATATGCTAACACTTCGGGTAGCATCAAATTAATGACCCAATAAACTCAGGGCAGATCTTTGTAAAATATTGGATGGCAAGTATACAGTATAAAATAATTGAATTTTTATTTGCGGTAAAAGAAGATAATCGAGAGCAAAACCACGTGAAAGTCGAGAAGCCAATGCCAGCATTCCGGGATTCTTGACTCTTCCTCTAGTTGTAGAAACGTGGGCAATTTACTCCTCCAGCAGAATCTTAGTAAGTTTACATTCGAATGTTGCTGCATACATCAAGCGATTCGTAGAACTAATAGTAATTTATACATTAACTGTCAAGAGGTTGATAGCTAACCTTTGACTGCAAGGCTGCAAGGGGCTGTTTGAAGTTCGATTTTTATCCAGATATTGTTTGGAAACCACGTTATACCGTCTGGAATGGGAATTGTTCACGCACCGCAGGAGACATAACAAGACCTCTCTTTCACACCATTGGTTAAATCTCGTCACCATTCTTTCGCCACGAAGACTATAGAAAACGTTATCCCCGCACCATGTGCGCGTGTGAAGACGCCTCCTCCCAGTCTCCGATCAATGGTCTCTTTCCCATGTGAAGCGATAGGTGGGCGGGTGGCGTGGTTCAGCAATGAGACGAAGAGGGGAGTGGATGGCTTGAAGGAAACGTGAAGAGGCGAGTCAGTGCCAGTGTCCGCGCCGCGTTCGTGGTCGCTCGCTCGAAGACCGTCTTCGTTGCCGCCATCCGCCACCGCCGTTGTCTTCGTCGCCTTGGCAGGAGGTAAGTCATCCGACCGGTCTGCTGTCGCTCGCCCCTCCCTCTCGCCCCACAACACCATCGTACTACTCTTGTTCGTTTTGCGCTCCGAGAAAAGCGCGTGTCTCTCCGTATTCACTCGTCATCTTCGGTTGTTCTTCATGAGACGCACTTCTGGATTGGACCCAACGGAGACAGAAGAAAACAAACAAACAAACAAGAACACAAAATGAAGGATTTTTTTTTAAATATTGACAAATAGTGCTCTCCACGCTCATCAATAAAATTGAATAAAAATATACATGCATAACAACCCATCGTTTTCAGCTGTAAATCGAAATTAATTTAAAACAAGGGAGGCACATTAAGATGTCATATAACTGAGAATGACCGCAGTGTTCATATAGCGGACTAATTCAGTGTAGGGGCGCGAGACTCACAATGGAATTCAGTAATTGATCATCCCAGTACATTGTGTCGACTTGAGCGGAGTACGCTAGTATAGAATACAATAGCACTCTTATATACAATAGCAACATCAATGTGTTTGTTTAAATGATACGCGAACAAAAAACGAATTAAATGTGAATTTTGAAACCGTTTACTCAGATCTATGGAACACTACGAGGCATGTTGACTATAGTCATAATAAAAAAAGTGGAATAGAAACGAATAATTGAAAGAGAGTTCCCCAGGAGACTGTACATTGATGTCACGAACATACGCATTGTGAAAATACTTCCCAAGATCCTTGGGAACATTCATTAATACATGTTTGAACCTACATAGGTCTACTGTTTGGAGTAAAACTTTTCGACGCGATGGAGAATAAATTATTGTGCAGCCCGCCGATTTTCCAATGGGACACCGACTGGACATAACATCGTTGGTCATAACAGAGGATGGAACGTAGCGTGAACCTCATATTACATTAGGGATACACACACACAAACACATTAGGGATACAGCACAAGCTCGCTTCTGCGCGCCGTGGCCCCATATGGTACTGAAGTGTGCACCATCATCCTCGATCTTCTTTTGCTATCACAGCCTCTTCCAACGACATGTTTGCGTTTATCTTTATCTCATCAATGAACCTTGTTGGTGGTCTGCTTCTCCCTCTTTTCCATGGTTCTTTACCCTGTATTGTCAATTTTTCAAAACCATCTCGTTTAATAATGTGACCAAATAATTTGAGGGAGCAATATCCCAGTCCTGGGAGGTACCACGACCCTTCTGAGTGTAGGGAAGGCTCTCTTCCTCTTATTTATTCCTTCTCCACACCTATTTATTCTACTCACACAGTAGGGAGGGACAGCAGCCTTACTATTAAGTTGTATGGGTGAAAGTCGTGAGAATAAATCCGGCAAAACAAGCCACATTTGCAAGCGCAGCCAGAAAGGGATCGACGGTTGTACAACAGCCTCACGGAAAGAAGTGGGATTCTACTGTTTCGTATAATAAGGAATACCTTATATGATCTATGGTGTGAACAAGTAACGTCCCTCGCAGCGTTTATAAATAGTGATTCTATTCGCACCGACAGGAGCGCCATGCGCAAATCAGTTGCTACAGCGACCGCCAGATGGCAAATCGCAAGGAATAGACAGCGTTTTACGCAGTGTCATTTCTATGCATCGCTACTCGTAACGTACTACTTGCGTTCAAGGATGATGAATTACAAAGAGTAGTAATAATATAAAATTTCATCATGAACGAAAAGCATCAATATTGAAAAATGAAATAGGAACAATTTTCTATTATTATTATTATTATTATTTTGAAGTTAAAATTTTTCTCATTATTATTAATATTAATATTGTCATTGTTATGTTTTTGGTATCGAGTTTACAGTGTGTCTGACTTTGAACTGTAAATACACGGGACACACACAGGTGTGTTGGTCAAGTGTGTGGTGTTTGCTGTTGTGTATTTAGATGGTTCCTGACGATTCGGCATCTATCGAGGATAACGGTTTTCTGCATTTTGTAAAGACACTCATCTTCCAGCTCGAGACAACGAAGTGATTCATTCGTTGTGTTCGGTACCACACCGGTTGCAGAGATAATAATAGGCACTATTCACATCCATTTAGCCACCATTTCGTGGGAGAAACACAAGTACTTTTGTATTTTCTCGGTGTAGTTTGATGCCATATTGTGAGTGTTCGGTATGGCAATGTCAATGAGGAAGGCTTTCTTGCGACCCCGGTCGTTACAGGTTATAACTGGCCTATTATCCTCCACTTGTTTGTCAGTAATATCGGAGCGGCCCCAGTACAATAGAGTCTGTATTTTCAAGCAACTATTGTGGGCAGTACTTGTAATATGGGTCAGATTCGGTAAGCAGGTCAGTTCTCATTGCCAGTAGCTAAAGAAATTTGCTCGACAACATTATCATGACTTTTTCTGTATTCACTCTGCGCACGGCAGTTGCAGCTTCTAGTTACGTGTTGAATAGTTTCACTAGCGGAGCCACACCTTCTGCATTTATTTAAAATGACATGTATTATTATCATTATTATTATAGTACCGTAAAACGTTCACTCTTATAACGAAATGGCGGAAAATGTTCACGTGATGCACACGTTCAAAACTACAATCTCACATTTTTTAATCGTGACATCAGTCGCCAATTTCGAAAGTTCATGTTTCAAACTTGAGATCAACTAGTAACAGTGGATAAGTCCTTTGACAACACCTATGGAATAGAGTGTAAGAAAATTATTCGCCCAAACCATATCTGTGATTCATTCAACTTCAATGAAACCCCGATCTTTAAGAAGTCAAAGTGGGTGAAGCATAATGTTTCTTACATTTCCTTCCTTCAACCATGAACTGGTCTCCATAAGTCTCAAAGGCTTATACAGGGTTAGTAAAATATGAGACATAACGTAGACTCACGAACAGTTTGTTCAACTGAACGACCATTTAAAATTTATTTAATAAAATAAATAATTAAAAACTTACGACCTTTTATGGACAAATAATATTTATATTTTCTGTAGTAGAATTTAAAATTTATTTTTATTTTTTAGTTCACCGTACGACCCTGATTTGGGTCATCAGGTACAATTGATATTCACGCAGGAGACCCAAATACGGGTCGAAACATTGTACTAAAAGTTTAAATAAATAGTAAATGACTAAAGAAAAGTCATTAAATAGAATGAGTTATGTCATTATTGTGAACACGCATTTCATATTCAAACTGTTACAAACAATTATTTAAAGTACTATACATGACAAGGAACCACTGACGCCTCGAATGGAACTTTAAGGACAGGAAGACATTGAACCACATGAATAATACTTGGCTGTTATTGTCTATTGAAGCATTGGTCATTTAAACTTGTCATATATAGTCATGATATCAATATTTTTATTGTATATTGATATCATGACATTTCTGGTTGGATAAAAAGCAAGAGGAATATGTTTCTTCTCGTTTGTCGAGTTATATTTATCTCATTTTTCAAGAGCTGAGGTATTCGATTACATATTGATTTAGATTCCAGTTAGGGATCCCAACATAAGATAAAGTAACGAGTCTAAACGCCTTAGAAACATCGTCTCATTATTGATTGCCATTCAACAAGTGGTTGCGACTTTATCTCCTATTATTTCCGCCCATATCCGCGCGTAAAGTTTATCCCATTTACTTATTGACTAGTGTATCATTGGTTAATTTATGTTCCCGACAATATGAGGTTCATTTAAATGTAACGTCTCTTGTTTATGAACAGAGATTTTGTTCCATAAACAAACTCGAACATCTGTAAATCCTACAGACGTATGAAAAGATCGCGCTTTGGAACTTGGTAGGGACATTAGCTCTTCGTCTGCATTAATGAATGGAACAACCTGTTGCAACTGGAACATTTTACTTTCTGTAGACTTCTTGCGGCTCAGAAAGAGGTGATATAATCCCTTGATCGGATCGAAGGGACCCTTGATAGGAATTGATGGTATGGTCCCTTGCTTGCTTCCGGAGAGTAAATTAGTTTATTGTCCTCTACGTGGTCATACGAAGTTTGCACTGCTTTTTGACAATAAATTTATTTATTTATTTATTAATCCTATCCTATTAAGCGAGCAGTCATAGTGTTTATGTGCGTATATTTCTGGATTTTTCTCTCTCGAGAATGGCTCTAACAATTCTCACGAAATTCACTAAATATATGTGTTTTGGGATAATAATAATAATAAATTTATTGTCAAAACAGCAGTACAAACTGAGTATGACCACGTGGAGGACAATAAACTAATTTACTCTCCGAAAGTAAGCAAGGGACAATCCCATGAATTCCGACCAAAATCCGTAAGGCAGAGGCGGATTCAAAAATTGAAGCCAAAATTCTTAGATAAAATAAAGAGTTAGCGACGAGTTATAATACTAATAGAATGTCAATATGTTTGGATTTTAACACAAAAAATGTATTTTACATATACAAATTATTATCGAACTATATATTATTCTGAGTATAGTGTTTAAAATTCATAAGAATTGAAATAACACTAAATTAACGATTTATTGTTACAATAAACACGGCCCTAGACAAAGCGTAGAGAACCTGTATAAGAAATCCGCCTCTTCCCGAAGGAAAACCGGAGACAGGATGGGAGGCAGGTTTGTACTTTCTTAATAGAACAAAGTACATATATTATAGATTTCAAAGAATCCATTTTTGTTTACGTTTATTATTTACATTGCCAATAAATGAAAAAATCAAACAACACGAATGATAAATATTTGGTGTATGTTTTTTCTATCTGCCTTCTACTACATAAATAGGAGAGAAACCAATAAAACGTTGTATTATCTCTGTGATCTCGTTATTGGAGGTATTAGCAGCAAGTGGAGAGGATATTCATTATTTTGCTCAAATAATTACATGTATAATTTTCTCATTCAGTGTTTGGTTGAGAAAGCAACGATATGATTTTACCCATGAATCGTGATTTTTTTTTTGTGAAAATATTTCGGCCAATTCATTTACAATGTCTTACTACAATATTTATGATGAAAAATGGTATCAAGGAACTGTGAAAAAGTATGCAGAAAAATATCAAATATTGGATCATTTTCGCTAAAATGGAATTTTCTGCAGTTTCGTGGTGAGCAATTAAGATCACGAAGGGAATGAAATTATTTATACAAAATTGTATTCATATTTAAAAAACATACCATTAACGATAATTAATGTGGTTTGTAAGAGATTCTTCAATAAAACTGAAGACTGGAGGTAAAACTCTAGGATTGTAGTTAAGTACGAAATCAGGTTACATCTAAATATATATCATTCCAAGCTACTTTCTTCAATAACCCTTAACTCAACAAGATCATGTCGAAATGGCCAATCAAATATTTATAAAGGTGCAGTAACGTATGGTTCACAAAAATCAAGGTACAATACATTTGTGATTGAACGAGGTTGACATGAAATAACTGATGACGTAAAATTAGTTATGTACATGGCGCCACTTGACAACATGGCTGATAACAGGATCCCTTTCTACGGTTGACGCATTTCCAAGTATATATGTCGCTACCACTGATCTCTAGGACATGGATAGTGCATACATATTCCATATTGTTCCCGACTGTACGGTACCATATTGGAGAAAACCGCGCTTGCAACCTCTCTCTCCTTTTGCATCTGTGTCTTGATGGTTTAACCAAACTTTTGGATCTTTAATCCTTGGAAGATATATCTGTTTACAGTCTCTCTGCTATGCATCATGTGGAAGTTTGTCGTGTGTGAAATGCATTATGGATTCATGACGGATAGGACAGTGACTTGGAATCAGAAATTGCATATAAAGAACCCTCATGAGTTTTTCAACTAATTTCTGAAACATTGGCATAAGCACCTAACGGGCTAAAATAAAAAATTGAAAAGTGAACCCAAGATGAACGAAAATTTTCCGAATCGTGATGATTTTATTCCGTTCAGAGCTATCAAATTTCTCCCTCAAAAATAAGGAGCTCTAATAAAAAAAGATATATTTCATACTCAAAAGTTACGACGTTCTAATTTAGAATATATTCCTTAAACCCACACGATAGAAAATTGCATTCATATTTCTAATTTAATAAAAAGCAAGAACAAACTTCATCTTTAACGAAAACTACAATAAATAATTTTTTTTATCCAATCATTATTAGTGATAATGAAGCGCGCAAAATATAAAGAAAATGGTGGTATGGATATCATCCAAAGCATGCGTTTGTGTTTGGTTTGTTAAAGGTAATTTCTGACATAGTTAATTTATCGGATACATTTTTTATATATTTTAAATTATTTATTATATATATTATATTAATTAATTTATCGAAGTACATAAAGACGACAAAAATGTAGAGGACCATGGCAAAAATGACCGTCTCATTATATAATTTTTGTCACTCAGTGGTCCAGACGGAGAAACGTATATGAGAAAGTATGTGCAAAGGCTTTACAAGACTTGTTTTAGATTATCAGTTTTACTACATAAGGTATTGAATTAAATTAAAGCAAATATGATCCAGTGAGTAACAAACAATTAAATGAAAGATCTTATTCCATTTTAAATCACATAATTCTTCAGTTTAACGTCAATCACACTTACATTAACACTTTCAAATATTGACTGTTTTGCAATATTATCCTATTATGTATTATTTGGTGTATGCTAAATTTTCAATTAAGCCATGGAAGCTATTTATTTTAGCGTTAAGGCAACATCATATTTAAAACGACTGAATACCGTTGAACAGAGGCGGACATCATGTGGCAACGGACCTCCTGAGACTCTGAGTACGTCTCATTGCATAAAGATTTATTTTCATGAAAATTGAAAACATGGTACTTATAAAAATAAATATAGAATAGAAATTAATTCAAAAAAGCTATATTGACGGACGCTTTTTTTCATTTAAGATTCATGAATGACATAAATTAATAAAGGCTCTCTATACCACATTTCCCTTCAATTGTGAACTAGTTCCTTCATGAAATGGAGAATAGGACATCGACACCTGAAAGTTCGTGGTTACTCTAACTAATTAAAAAAATAATTATGTACCACATTTGTGTTAAAATAGATAATTTATGGTATTTTATGAATTTCATATGAATTTTTACCCGCCAATTGTTTTTCATAATCAATTCATTCCTCTAAAATTGATCTACTTTGTTATGTTTCTGTATCAAGAAGCAACGTTATATAGACGGAGAACTTTTCAACTTGTATTCTTGTTCTTGATCCTTCTGTATGTAAAGTTGGACCACAACTGACATAAAGCATCTGGAAGTTGAAACATTATGCAAAGAAGTTCGCGGCAAAAAGAGGGACATAAATTAACAGAGAATCCAACTATAAAGACTTGTAAAGAGAACAGATTTAGAAAGCATAATTCTTACTTCTTATTTCTTAACCTTCTTTATTAACTCATTAATGTATAAACTGGTTTTAGCACGGAGGATGAAAAATAAGGGCTATTGAAGTATTGGAAAATTATTAACAAGTATTAAAGCATAATATTCATATCTTCGTGAAAACGATTACAAATTTTATCGCTACTTCAGTTTGCTTGTGGACGTCTCAAATACTTCAAAACGCTATCATGTAAATTAAGATTTCAAATGACTACATTTCGTGATTTTATTCGGAATTAAGGTATTCTTTAAAAGAAATGGCGATCGTATAGTCGAAATGAAAGGGAAAACAGTTAATGTGGAGAAGTTACCCAATTTTGATTAACTTTTGTATCGCATAATATTATTTAGAATAGTTTTGAAACTTTGTTATGAGCGTAAAATAAATCTTCGTTGAAATGTTGTGTAGCATGATCTTTTTTCTTCTCCGTCACAAAAGATTCTCAATGTACTTAGTTCAGAAATAACGTTTGTATGTACTATGAAAATATTCTCCACGCATTAAGAATTAGTTCTTTCACTCATATCGTATGTGACGTAATACCTGACCATAAAAAGTATTACCGCAACATATTGAAACTTAATTAAATAATTTCTTAATACAAGACGTCCTTCATCATTAATTTTTAGAGTTCTCAAAGGACATTAAGCTGGAATGTGTGTTTAAACATATTTTTCCTTAAGGTGGTACCAGAACTCCAAGTTAGTCAAATCACAGAGATGTATAACTGTTTTCTTCATTAGTGTTCTAATTGTGATAAAACACAACAATATGAATTGTAACGAAGAAAAAACATGATTTAATTTCTATCTATCAGTCTATAGTATAGTACAAACGATATTGAGGAACCCGCTTGACTCGTTTGAAATCCATAAGAGCATGTACAAACATGGCGGCCGAGTGCAACTGTTTCGTGCATCTCACCTCAGAAAAAGTGCAATATCTTCCTCAGATGTCCGGTGGCCTATAGATAAAAATGATGTTAAAAATACTACGGAAAATTTACCACAAGTTAAAGGAATCTTTCATCACTTTCATGATTTAAAAGTTGGTCGTTTTTTTTTAAAGAAGTGTTTTCTCCATAAGACGCAATGTATTACACCATCAATTATAATTGCTATTATTTCATTTAAATAGCCGTTGAGATATGTTTGTCAAGTTGAAATCGCAATAAATACACGTTTATTGCTATTATTTACGCCGATTTCAGATATTTTAGTGATTTCATTCTATCTACGCTAATTCTACCAAAGGTAGGCTGTATTTTTAATAAATATCATTATTAAAATATGTGAAAGTTCACGCATCTGCGCGATTACTTCACCCCCTACAAATTAATGAACAAACCTTAATTAAATTCATCGAAGATACAGTTTGAAATCCAGAGGTGATTAATAAATATGCTAAATCGGCATTAACTGAACAATGCGATAATCTACTAAATAAATTCTTATAATTGTCCCTACTGATTCGTCAAAAATATTAAAGATGAGAACACAAAATTAAGAAATCTCTATATATATTCAATATTCGGATTCTAAAGGGTAATTGCAATTTTTTGACATTTTGCTATAACTTACGGATTAATTGAGGTATTATTTCTTTTCTAATTTGTAAATGTTCTTAATTCAAATGACTACCAATCTTTGAGTTTTGATGATTCACTTTTAAATGCTTGAAGAGATTTTAAAATTTTCAGTTTTCGTCAGGACTTATGTACGACTGAGATATTAATAGAAAAATTGTAATGTATATAATGTAGTATAGAGTAAGATGAAAGATTATGTGCTTGTCATTCTATTTTGAATGTCAAGAGATGCAAATGATTTCAAAATTACACATTAGTCAAGGTAGTCAAGGAGATTCTCAAAATTGCTCATGAGATGCCACTTTTGAGACTACTTACCTTGGCAAACAAGGAATTTAAGTTTCCTCCATTGAGTCGGTCAACTGTTCATCCCATGCTCATTACATCTTTCCTTAGTTCAAATGAGAGGCCGGAACACAGCCCCTAGAAATAAGAACGGAACTAAGTAGAGATGATGCATTCTGGCATCGGTTGTAATGAAGATGATTTAAGAATTTTTTTTCTTTTATATCATAATATTTTTGAGAATATTGAAAAACATACAAAGGGTTAAAAATACCTTTGCGTGATAGAATTTTTGTAACTTTGTTTAACATTTACACTTTGATAATTTATTCAAAACTGCGTTTCCATTAGTTTTAAGATGTAAAATAAAACTCTTTAAAATTTTATGCTTTGAAAAGAAAATACACCAGTGTTTGCACTAATTACTAAACGGCGTCTGACTATTGGGAAGTCAAATTAGTGACAGGATTTTTGATGTGGATTAAAACTGACTGTCTCCGAAATGAATTCGAGACTTATTGATATTAACTTATTAATGGATTCCAATATTTTGAAGTGAAAAGATAAAACATTCGGGACNGATATTAACTTATTAATGGATTCCAATATTTTGAAGTGAAAAGATAAAACATTCGGGACTTCAAAGACCGAAAGTTTCTCTTCGCAACAACAGTCACAAGTTCCATGCGGGTTTTCTTGTTTCTTTGATACTCTACAGCCCGCTTCAAACACGACCAACACTAGCGTTCTTTGAAAGCACAATGCCCTTTGGATAGAGGTACTTGCATGATCTCATTGTACTTCAGGGAAAACCCGCATAATATGCAAAAGAGCTAAATTTTGTTTATGAAGAGAAGACAAAGGAAATAATGTTCACCAGAGATACACAATTCGAATAACATGTTCTTCGAGGTAATTGAGGAAATAATGTAATATATTATAAAAAGGTGGGTAATTTTTATCAAAAGAAACACTTGAAAGGTTTTTATAACTTTTGACAACTTAATATTTTTGGATACTCTTTTAAACATAGATTTGAATTTACCAAATGTCTGTTCCGAGTTTTGTTGGTTTTTCATATTGAGAAGTCTGTACAAGTTTTAAAATTATTATTGAGAGGTAACTCTTTTGCCTACTTCACGTACACGCCTCAAACGTTCCACGAAAAAAGTGAAATATCAAAACTGTAAACAATTTTACGGTTTAAATTTTTGAGAATTTCCCAAACATGAGCTAAAATAGTTAATGATGTTGTTATTTTATTTCCATTAACGCATAAAATTAATTATTAATATGAAACATAGTAGCACTCACTAGATTTAAAGAATTCCGAACAGAGGTAATTTTTGATTCATAGGGAAATGAATTTTGTAATGCAAATGGTTTCTTTGTACCAATATCTTTGTATATATACCTAATACTTTGAACTTATACTTCTTGTGTTTTAAAACAACACAATTAACAATGGAAGTAAAAAAACCCAATGGTTGTAAAAAATAAAGTTCTTTGACAATCGGTAGTAAAAATGATAAAGACGTGTATAAACGTTTAATATTAAACCTGAACAAAGATATTCGTATTTTAAGTGTAAAGATTTTATCTTTGGCACAGCGTTCAAATCTATTATTTAAAATAAAATACTTTTGTCGGAGTAACTTTAGTTGGAGTCGTATCATACTAGGCCACTGGTGACCGACCACTTGTGACTGAATGTGGCCGAGGTCGTCAAATAATATTGTCTTCGTAGGAACGTGTTACCGACCTTGTGACCCGTCACTGTATTAAGCTTCGCCACTGATCGGCCTCTCCAAGATCGTTGGCGTAGTCTCATTATTTGACGAATTCAACCTGTCCTGGCCATAGCAAGTGGTCGGTGACTTCTGACCTAGTGTAGTAGGAACTTTATTCTACTCATCCTACGCTGTACCCCTGTCTTTGTGTAATCTAGACCCATCTTCAGTAAAGGCGCACAAACCAATAAATAAGTGATACAAGTGAAGAATGAATGGAAAGGTAAAATTATTAAATTATTATCAAATTCATTCCTGTTCTTGATTGTTTTATTTACGGAAGATATTGTTCACTTTTGAAATATACTACTAAAACGTGAAGCATATTTCTTCACTGATTTTACAAAATTTATTCAACCCCACAGCATTCAAATAGTTACCATTTACTCTTTTGTGCACCCCCAGCACCCACGCATTGCCTCCAAAATGTACCTATTTGCTTGACACATCGGCTCCTACTTCCTGTCGGCGATTTTCGTGATTGGAGTTTGCAACTTTTGTGACATCAAGTGTTAATCGATCTGCGTGTGAAAGAGAGTTGTCTGTGTTTTGCGATCTAATGTCTTTCATGGTTTGAGTAATTACAAATAAATTTTTAAAAAAATTAACATTTCTTAAAACAAGCTTTTATATAAAAAGTACCGTATTAAAAATAAAAATAATGTTCAGAGCGATGTAATTGAAATTCATAAAAGGATAACTCAAAAAAGTCTTTCATTGGTCACTCATCATACGTGCTAGGTGTATTAGAAATGTGAATAATTAATTATACCTTTTAAAAGGTACATAAATTCAGATTTTTTAAAAATATGACGTATGATTTTTCGAAGCTTGAGTCTTTTTTTCAGAAACTTTTAAGTATGGTTAATACTTACGAAGTTTTATACCTCAAGCTTTTAAACTTTACACTTTACATAAAATATATCATTAACATGAAAGAAACTATAACTAATGATTCCAATTATCCTAATTAAAGTTGAAAAAGTGAAATAGTTTTCAAAATCTCTGTTGTGTGACAAGCACTTAACAAGCACATAACCATTTATAAAATTGGTGTATTAGAAATGTGAATAATTAATTATACCTTTTAAATTGAAACTATGTATTTAAAGAATGATTTATAGTTTGGCGAGAGTTCTACCACAATTTTCGTTGAATAATATAATTAATTACACGAAAAGGCTAAAAAAAATTTGCAGTATTATTTTTCTGTGTCCAGTGCCTTGATTCGTGTGATAGTTTTTATATTGATTCCATTAAAATTGACATGGGAATTTATTTAATAAGTCCCCCCCCCCTCAAAGGTTTTATCTATGCGAACCCGTACATATTCAGGATTGTTGTATTTAAATAGCCCCTCAAAGTGCAAATTTTATCAGACGACATGATAATGGAAGAATAATAGTTTATTCTTCCATTTAAAAAAATCAGAACTTTTGAAAACAGCCGCTAGATTCCTCATACTACCTTAATATTCGGTTAATATTTTAATTTAATATGTTTCCTCCCTTTGATAAGTATGAAAGAAAAAGACAGGATTCGAACCTGTATAGCTATTACGCAAATAACTGGCAGAAGCAAGTGAATCCCACCTTGTGAGTGTTTCATACTCTCATCGTCATGGTGGACTCGCGCAATTTCACTCCGGTCAGTTATGTGGTTCCACTTGTAAGATTTATGACTGGCACGCTGCTTGCATTGTAAGCGCGACGCTGGCGACGTTGGTGGTGGAGTGGGGACCTGCGGTCACTCCAATGGAGACCACAGACGGGAACTGAAGCGAAGCTGCAACTCCAATCAGGGCTACCAACTCCGAGGTTACACCGTCTGGCTTTACGAGTTTAATTACTGTCTATTGGGATGGACTGAAGGAACTTGATCCCTTGAAACCGGTGATGGCATAAAGGAGATTATTCCCGTAACTGATACTCTAAACCGAGTTTGTATCTTATTTGTTATTTAAATTGAAAGTTGTTTAATATGAAAAAAATATATCGTTTGGTATTTGCCAAACAGCACAAATTTTATCCCTTTTTAATCGTGGCCCAAATACGGGGTTTGTAAGAGAAAATAAATATAAATAAACTTAATTGTCAAAAAAAGCAGTTGCAAACTGCATATGACCACATGAGGGTTAAAAACTAGTTTACTCTCAGGAAACAAGAAAGGAACCATCCCATCAATTCCGATCAAGGGCTCAAGGGCAGTGGCGGACTAATATTTATAAAAAAGTTATTTAATAAATATAGCTTTTCTAAATTCCCTTTTATTGTTGTTTTATTTTGCTTGCTTATTGCACGCAATATAATCATAGTAATTCAATGTAAAATATATATTTATGTGTTTGTTGACTTTAGTCGTTGCGTCTCAGATTTCAGTCAAGTTGTTTCTCTTAAGCACCTCTGTGGCTCAGGTGGTAGCGTTCTCGTTCATCACCAAATCATCTCGAATTGAATTCCCAATGGGACCAGAAAAAATTGTAGCTTTTCAGATTAATGTCCCGGTTCATATAGCTGTGAATATTGAAAAGCTCTATCCACCTCCTCCTAGTATAAATAACTTACTATTACTTACTACTTCTACTAACCCCTCCACGTGGATCAAATGGTTGGTAAATCCATCTAAGCGGTGCATATATTAACAACAGCCTACCACCCATCTCCTACCTCCTATCGCTCCATGTAGATAAGCACGTTACATTTCCCATTTACAAATTCTACAATGAAAATAAAAGTTGTTTCTTGTGTTAATGAAATCGAACCAATGTAAAAACCTCAGTATGGATTAAAGGATTTTATAAACATTATATGTTATGGTTTTATGAATTTATACGAGATAAGAAACACAGAAAATATAAGGTTGAGAAATCAATATTTTAAAGGTAAGTCCGAAATCTCAGGGAAAAGAAAGATGAAGTGCCATTTTAAATATAATCCATTCGTTGTATATCAACTTAGAGACTTTTGTTATTCAAAAAATTCATTGTGATAATTATGACGTCATAATGGTAGTTATACTATACAGTACTCTCCAGACAATACAACTTCGCAACAAATGATAAACTTAGAAAATAAAAAATTTGGAAGGAACAGGCGGATTCACCATTCATATTTCAAAAACCAGAAAAAGACCGACGATATGTTATGCACCTTGAATTTTAAAAATACATAAATACCACAATACAAGAAATCATATGCTACTTCAGTCATATGAGGGCCGAAGAGAAATTCTCAGCGGGCCGCATCTGGAAAGAAGCTGTTGAATCATAAGTGATTTTAGCATATTTAGTGGTGTTTAGTGTCTTTGAACTGTGAAAACATTGAAGAGTAGTGAACAAGGACAACGCGTATGCAAACGTGGCCTCATCTGTCCACCTGGGGCATCACTATGGCGCAATAATTATGTCCCGTCAATGTGGCGACGTAATTCAATGTTTGGTGGCTTCACTACATGTTCTAGGGACCCGAGCGACAGTGTACCGCAGTGAGTTGCTGCGTGATTGTCATATCGTCAATCACGACTTATTTTTGGGTCATTGCCATGGTATAAATTAGCCATTCTACCATCGTTCTTGTACCATGGCGGATGTCAACATAAAATGACACTATTTTGCGAGGCATTCCCAAATTATTGCAGATGCGAGGTGAATTGCGGTGAGCATTTAACGCTTGCGTATGCCTTGTAGTGCCGATTGAATACGCAAAATAGTGGAAGGCTCGATAGAAATCATTCTATATGTGTAATATTGTACTAAAGATTGAATAAACATGAAAATTTGTCAAGGCCCCCTGCAAACAGAGTGTCACTGAGTAAACGATTTGGGTTTACAAAGGTTAGACTACCCTCCTTGATCTGTGTACTCTGTGATAAGTGTATTCCGTGGTCGAATTATATGCGGTAGAGACGGACCGAAGACAAACTATACATCAGGGACCCGCAGAGGACGTTAGACTCTATGGACAAGACGAAGGCTCAGAAGGATACATCTACGATTTACCTTTAGAAAGGGTTGGGAACAAATGGATGTGGAAGATGTACTTAGTGGCAACTCGTCCGGTGGGGGGAGTAGTGTGACGAGTGGTTACGCGACAACGAAACAAGGGGTGGATGTGATTGCGACACGGTCAAAGTCATACAGGAAGATCGGGGTCAATGAAAAACGTAATATGCAGCAAATTTATCATTAGATCCTCTCAATAATGAAAGAAAATACGTTTGACCGGGTGGCAAGGAAAACAAAGAAAACGATGAAGGGGCTACTCAATTCGCTGTGGGAAGGGTACGCGGTAGTACGCCAAGAAAATGAATGCCTAAAACAATATGTAGCAGATATGGAGATGACGCGCTTACAGGTGGACACGACACGCGATACTGGCGACACGTTGAGCATTCCTGTTCTACAAGCGAACGGAATTATTCTGCATATATTGGAGGAGCGTCTTGTCGCCACCATCAACGATAGGATGAATCTGTTATGTGAGAAAGTGGATAGGTATCGACTTCACGCTGAGGGGTCGTTAGCGGAGAGCTTCTCAAAACAAGACCGAGTGCTCGAATGTCTCCCAAGCAATAGGACGCACGATACCGATGATGGGGCAATAGAGCGGTGGGTGAATGCGGCGTTGAGGGATAAGGTACTTCCAGCTCTCGCTGATGGGTGGGCAGGCGTACGGAAGCCCGTTGTCGAAGACAGAGAAGCGCTTACTAGGGAATTGATTGGGAGGATGGACCAACAGCGGACAGAGACATATAGTTCAATACTGCAACGAGAGCACAAAAAGGAGAAAGTTATAATGGTGGGTAAAAAATTGTGAACGATACTATTGACTTAGAAAGTGCTGTGAAGGACAGTTTAAAAACAACACGAGATGTATCTGTTGATGGTTTCCGGAAAACACGAGTAGGGGAATATTTTACTAGAGATTACCGATGATCGAAGCAAAAATTCGTGAGACAATTGTGTCATCTAGGCATTTGCCGGAAATACCTCTGAAAAAAGTGAATCCCAAGATAATAGCGTTTAATATAGAAGAGAGCGAATTCTTAGCATCGCTGCGGTAGCAGATGTAGATCGCATCAGGCACCGAGATAAGGATACTTCAAAAGATGGGGTGAAAAGATAGGACGACTCTGCACTGGATTCTCGTAATTCATACTGGACTCTATCGTAGATTAATGGTAGACACGAAGATACGCGTTTTGTACATGTCATACCGGATAGACTATGTCGAACCCTTGCGTTGTTATCGGTGTTTAAGATTTGCTCGTATGGCCAGGAACTGTAGAGAAAAACATGACACATATGGCCATTGTGCAGGAAAATGTCACTGTTTTGATATGTGTTCCCATAAGGATGATCTAGCGAAATGTGCGAAGTGTTTGCGCAAATGTTGGGAAGCAAATCATTCTGTCCATGGTACTAATTGCAAAGAATACTACCGCGTTAGAGGGATAATGTTGTCAGCAATAAATCATGGTGATTAATGTACTCCAAATGAACTTACAAAGAGGATATATAGGGATGACAGAGATGGTTGATTATGGACAGACAAAGTCGATATATGTCTTCAACAAAAACCATATACTAGATACGGGAAATTGTTATTGTGCCAAAGTACCACATATTAATATACAAAAAAAGGAGGAGAATCTGATACCAAATACTACGATACACGTCATGGAGCACTTAGAATTTACATCTCGCTACATACAAGTGGTCACGTTAACAAAAGAGAATATTACTGTTATGGTCATCAACGTATATGTGAAGTATTCCAGCAAAACCAGTTCGATATTTAATTGACTGCAGCCCATAATCCGTAATAATAAAGATAAAGAGATATATGATGTGTGAGACCTTAATGGACGATCACTCTTATGGGGAGATTAAGTAAATAACAAGAGAGCAGAGAAAATTGTGGACATGATACTATAATGCGATTTAAGCATTGTTAATATCGAAGGACTTCCTACGTTTGCAACGGAAAATGGTAATTCAATAATAGATTTGACTTTACAAGGACGAACTACACACGCTAACACTACAGGTTGATTTTTGAATCAGGATATATAAAAAGTGATCACACAGTCATATTGTTCACAGTAGAGGAAATAGAGCAGGTTCATTTGCAATCACAGGGAATGTATTAAAGGGCCAAAATGTCCAATCGTGATACGGACGCAGGGACCATATTTGAACCAGGATGAATCAATGGATATCGATCAAAGAGTCTTAGCATTACAGCGTGATATCATTAAGACAATACCACCACATTGTAGACTACATCCGGATGGATATCGGACATGTAAGCCTTGGTGGTTTGCAGAAATAACATTGAAAAAGAAGAGAGTTTGGTAAAAGCGTCGGCAGTACCAAAGGCGAAAAATGATACACGTGAACGGGAAAAAGCGCGTCTTGAGTATATAGCACAATTGAAGAATTACCGCAAACAAGTACGGCTAAAAAAACGCGAATACTGGCAGAAATTTATGGAAGAGAGTGTGACTAAAATATATGGGGCGTACCTTATCTTCTGGGACGGGACAGATTACAGAGGAAGGTCGTATGGCGTAAAGTATGACGGTACCTACACCTCTGATTGACTAACAACCGGAATAGAAATTGTAGAAGGGGTTTGATTGCGGGTGGTCGCAAATTATGGAAATATATTTTTGAAGCTTTTGAAGATCAAGAACGAATTGCGGTTTCAGAGGTGCGAATATCATAGACTTGATGAAAATGGGGAAAATCCAAGGATTTGATAAAATTACAAGAGACATGAGAAAACGAATGTTCTTTAGGTATATAGACGAGATCACGGCTATATGTAATATATATAAGCAAATATGATATTACACATAAATCTGCTAAACCTAACGTAAAATGTGGTGATTTCAACATCGATTTCCTGAGTACATCCCACTCTCAACATTCACCAATTAATTGATTCAAGAATCTTATCGATTCTTTCAACCTTATTACTACGATAAACGACCCCACTCGCCTCTTCGGTTCATCTCAAACATTGCTAGATCAAATTATAGTCAACAATGGAATCTCGTAACTCTCTGAAGTGTTTATCGCCGGATACAGCGATCACTTGCTCAAGTATTGACGATTAATAATAAATGTAAAACAATTTAAATCCTTTAAAAGTTTTCATGAGAATTTAATGACACAAATCAATCCACATTCATAAATTATTTGCGTGATGAAAGATGGAAAGATGTTTACAATTGCCAAGACACCGACGACAAATTCAATGTATTTATCTCAATATTCCTAAAATATTACAACTCTATCTTTCCCATAAAACGCAAGTTAACTAACGCAAAGAAATAAAATAGATGGATCATCCAAGGGATAAGAATTTCTTCAGAAAACAAACGCCGTTTATATTTTCTTTCAAAACTCTATAACAAACCACACGAATTCCATGATAATTTTCGTAAATACAAGTCTATTCTTCGAAAAGTAGTCTATGCAGCTAAAGTAAACGACAGGCAGGTACTAAAATCGAATAACCGGATAAAAACTATGCGGAATATTGTTAACAATTACACGTCAACTTCTGAAAATCGCGAAGAAAATGTTTCTTTACTAAACCATGGCAAAATCAAATCCTCAGTACATCGCAAGTTTGTTTAATTCTCACTTCTCAGAAGTTGGTGAAATAACGAATTCAATATCTCTAAATCAATGTCCTCCAATTATATCTACCCACGTACCCAATTCTATGTTCACTTCCGAAACTAACGCCAATGAAGTCATGGAAATCATCAGCTCATTAAAAAACAAATTTTCAACAGACATACATGATATACCTGAATTTATTGTTAAATTTTCGTCCCACGCTATATTAAATCCACTCATAAATATTTTTAATAGTTCTTTATCGGAAGCGGTGTCTCATAAAACATTTAAGAGAGCTAAAGTGAAAACTTTACTCAAGAAAGGAAACAAATTTAATATTGGAAATTACCGACCACTATCTATACTACCCACTTTCTCAAAAATCCTAGAAAAATTGTTTTATAAGCGTCTTCTAGATTTTTTATCAAAAAATAACATATTCTCTGACGATCAACACTGTTTTAGGAAATCCTTTTCCACTACAAACGCCATATTTTCTTTCTTAAACGATGTTATTACATCTCTTGACCGTGGAGAAAATCCTCAGGGTGTTTTTCTTGACTTATCCAAAGCTTTCGATGTCATCGATCACGGAATTCTCCCTTCCAAATTGCAATCTTTAGGCATTCGTGGACTACCACATCTATGGCTAACGTCTTATTTAAGTGATTGATATTAACAGGTCGAATTATCCTATACTAGAAATAAAATACTTTAGTGTTGTCTTTCAGAAACAAAGCCACTGCCTTGCGGAGTAACACAAGGTTCAATTCTCGGTCCTATACTCTTTTTATTGCATATGAACATGTCATCATCCACAACAGCTTGCAAAATGGTTCTTTTTGCTGATGACACTAATTTACTATGTAAACACGACAACGCTCAAAACGTTTTGTCTAAACATTCGACTTGATTCCATGCAAATCGTCACATTGTAAACACTGCCAGAACAGTGTCTATTTCATTTCACAATAGTATCACAAAATCTTTTCCCCAGGTTTGTCTTTCTTTAAACGGAACACAATTAAAAACTGTTACGAATACAAAATTCTTAGGTCTCCATATTCAAGACAACCTCAAATGGAATTGTCACGTTGTAAATTTTAATTCCCAATTAAGCAAATTGTGTAACGAATTCAAAATCTTAGTTAACGTAGTTAGTCCACATATTTCCCGTTGCGTATATTTTGCAAACGTTTACCCCCATTTACGTTACGGCATTACCTTCTGAGGCAATTCCGGTCAATGTATTCAAACTTTCAGTATTCAGAAGATGATAGTTCGGATAACGTGTAAATCTTATCCCCCAAAATTTTGTAAATCTTTATTCAATTAATTAAATATCTTAACACTTCCCTGCATTTATATTTATGAGACGGTCGTGTTTGTTAAGACCGAATTACTGAAGTGCCACCTTTGCTTCATACGAAATAGTCTCGTTCGCGAACACAATACTNACTCTTTGCCAAAAGGGACCATACCATTCGGGAATCGTTCTATATAATTCCCTGCCCAAGAATATAAAAGATATTATGAAATTGAATATCTTTAAATCCGCGGTTAAAAACTACTTCCTGCACCAGTGCTTCTACACTGTAAAAAATTTATTGATTTTAATAAAAGTTAAATCCGTCTTGTACTTTATCACACCATTGCTGTAGTACTTTTTAAACAACTTATAACAATTTAAAAAACTATTTTATTGCATGATTGTGTTGTCTTATGGCTCATATTAATTTAGTTTTATGTGTACTCAACTTTGGCACGGTTGTGTACATAAATTCTGTAGTCCCATTCTGGCCCGGGTTTTTCTCCGTTTTTCCTTCGGGTAGAGGCGAATTTCTGATACAGGTTCTCCAGGCTTTTTCTATGGGCGTGATTATTGTAACAATAAATCGTGAATTTAGTATTTTTTCAACTCTTATGATTTTTAAACACTATACTCAGAATAATCTATAGTTCGATAATAACTTGTACATGTAATTTTTTGCGTAAAATTAAAAACATATTGACATTCTATTAGTATTATAACTCGCAGCTAACTTTTCGTCTTATCTAGGATCTTTTGCTGAAATTTTTGAATCCGTCTCTGGCTAAGTGCCCTTGATCGGAATTGATGGGATGGTCCCTTGCTTGCTTCCGGAGAGAAAATTAGTTTGCTGTCCTCCACGTGGTCATACGCAGTTTGTACTGTTTTTTGACAATAAATTTATTATTATTTATTACACTCATTATGGCAACAATTAAGTCATATTTAAGCTGTTAAATGCTGTGCAAAATATTCGCTATCTTAACGGAAACGCAAGTCATAAAGCCATTTTTTTTTGTTTTCAATATCTTTATTTAACGTTTTGAATCATTAAATTGCGTAGTGCAACTTGGAAAAGAAATTTCTTCATATTAAAATGGGATATTTGTCAAATGGGAAAATAGAAAACTTCAGAGGTAACGTTAAAGGGAGAGGAGTTAGAAACAAATCGTTATTGCAATTTCTAATTTGGAGCCCATGGATAGAAGTAGGATGAGGTAAATAATGGTCAAGAACTGATTAACAAATTAATTACATTCAGTTAACAAAATAAGTGATTAAAAATAATTACTTGATTCACTGTAAAAATGTTTATCTTTGATGTATTTAATTTCTAATTTAAAGTTATTTTTAGTTATAAATTGTAAACGATCTTTTCCAGATAATTTTGAAATGTGGTAATATTACTCATTATTTAATTACCTTTTTTTGTGCTGATAAATATAAATGTGTTGGTATTCTGGTGACAGTGTAACATGTTAACGAACTATTTCTCTTCTGTCTTTAGGATTTGCAGAAATTATAAATTTTGCTCTTTTTTAAGACTTCTCATCAGAATTGATGGAATGATCTCTTGCTTGCTTCATTATAAGAAATTGTATGTTTATATTTCTCAACGAGTTCTTAAGCATTTGAAAAGCTTTTTGGCGGCATTTCTTTATTTTTCTCTACCTAAAGTAATTTCGTCAGAGTGCACTTTCATGAATTTTTTAAACCTTCCGTGTCGTATCCAGAACAAGTATTCTGACCAACTAAGCCATTTCTTAATTACTACTCCCACAATTATAAAAAATTGTTTTTAAAAGTAATTGTATTGTTTTCATAACATGGTTTACAACTTTTAATTAAAAATACCTTATTAAGAATTAATATTTTAAGAATAAATTATTAACTGTTTCCAATTCTGCTACGTTTTGAAAAATTGATCCCATTTCTATTTTCTTCGCTTATTGTAAAGAGAAACGAACAATAGATTCATACAGTGATGTTTTGCTTTAGTTTCTTAAATAGTTTTCATTAATTTTGGCAAATAGTATGTTTAGAAACTTAATGTTCATTAAAAAGTAGGTACAAATTAGTAAATTTCACATTGTAGAATAAATATTTCAAAACGAAATATTTGGATTTCTGTTAAATCTTGTTTCTACAGGCATTCAGTTCGGCACTGCATTTGCATGAATGAACTTAGAAATAAAACTGATTCTTGAAAATTTCAGACAAGCATTAATTCCTCATAATTGGCGTACAGAAAAGAAAACCCATGTTATAATGTCAGGCGTAAATTAATGAAATCGAAAGAGAAGCGAATCAAGATGGTAAGAAACTTAATTAGAAAAATCATTTTAAGTGATAGGTCAATGATTAAGTAAAATTAATAAGGAGAGAAAGAATCATAATTAGCCAATTGACAAGCAGGATTTTTTGGAGGTCCATTTTGATTATAGACTCTCACTGTTGATAATCTATTATGCCCGTCTCGAACTTCTTATTAAAATATAATTACCTCTTGATACCTGTCCTCTTCTATCGTAATTTCTTCGATCTGCATTTATGTGTCCCTGAAGGCAATTGCGATTCTGTAAGATATTTTTTCTTCCCCTTTTTAAAGCACTTTGGATAATAGAAAATTAAACATAAAATTTATTTATTTTATTACACTGTAAAATCCTTTGTGATGAAAAGTTGATTTAAAAGAAAGGTTTTTTTAATTTTCTTGAAATAAAAGATCTTAATCAAATACGGTTATTATTACGCTTATTCTGATAATAATTATATTAAGTTATTGATCTAAAATTGTCAGTTTTATATTTTATTTATTTATTTATTACTACTGATAATGTAATAGTTACAATTAAATGTCGTTATGTTATATAACATAGTCGGATTATTATATATAATCTGTCAGTTTCGTGATTGAGGGGTCGTTTATTAGAGAAAGAAAATCAAAAACTGTCATTGACGTTTCCAGATTTCCTGCTAATTTGTTATCAGTACTTTTTATAAATTGTCTGATATTGGAATTGATTATATCACTTATTAAAAGTTAGGTTTTTTTGTGGTTTGAGAAAACTTCTTTTCGATTTTTTTATCGGTACGTTTGATCTGTTGATCCGAAGAAAGGAACGGCATTTCTTATTAATTATGAATCAAAGCAAAAGCAACGTTTCATCCAATTTCCAAGAAAAAATATTGGACCTTGACTTCATCCCGTGTGTCCCATTCTCTGTCCCAAGAGACGCAAGTAAATCTGTGCTCGTGGTTGAGGACATGAAAGACGAAGATCTCTCCGCATTCTTAGAAATCCAGTCATCTCGAGACCGTAAAATCCTCGGCGATTGTTTGAGTTTACTACGTCACTGGCCTCCGTCCTCAAAAGAATTATGTCCGGTGTGGACTTGGCGGGGTAGATGGAATCAGTCTCATCTAGATCCATGTATACGTCAGCTGTGAGGGCTTGATGGAACCGGACTTTTCGACGGCGGCGGCGTAAGACGGACAATGGACTCAGAAACCTGACCGCCTTCACCGGCGTAGCCACCGCTCCCACGGCACGTGGATAACGGTGACCTTGGAGGAAGTCTCTCAAAGCTGGATCGTTCTAAGCCAAACTACCACTCGCAATTTTACGACAAGCTGCCCTTGATGCCGACACTTCACTTGGCGTTGCGTGTTTCTGTATTTGCCTACACGGCCAAGTGTAGATGAGCTATTTGTGTGTATCTGATGTATTTGCTCTACTGTGGCAAATACGCAAACACTCGAACACCCGTATCCGTCCTCTGGTCGGTTTTTAGTCACACATCAAAGGACACAAATAAGGCAAATATTTGCGTGAACCGTCCACATTTGGTTTGCCGTGTTTCGCTCAGTAGAGCGCGCGTGATCGAGAATTGTCGATATTCTAGTTCTTTAACCTATATTTTCACTTTTCTTCCTCTATTTCTTAATATGGACTGGAACATTCATATAGCTGGAATAACGAAACATTATAAACCTTTCTTGAATGATATCAAATACATCCCGTCTAACGTTGGTATAAGAATACATATTTGGCATTATTGAGATATTTGTGTTTTCTACTATGTAAGCATGGCATGTTTGTGATATTTGTGAATACGTCAAATGTTTTGCCAAATACAGCGAATACTTTACACAAATTCCGCAACGCCAAGTGAAGTGCCAGCATGAGATGTAAACAGATACTAAGAACTGTATTGTAAAGCGGGATAATTGGAAATTAACCTTTGTAATCTTTGAAAGTATATTAGATGATATGAATTCTACTGTTTTCGCTCATTATTATTATAATCTAGAAAAATAATCAAATTATGACTTACGATAAGTTCCAAAAAAGCAAAAGTTGTAATTTATTTCTTTTTATAGTATATTAAATGACTTGACAAAATATAAAATGTTTTAATACAAAATAGAATAGTTATCCCCAATCACCCAGTCTCAAATAATTATTAAATAAATAAAATGACACTAATAAATAATACATTTTAATAAATATAACGACCTTTGAAATAGACTTGTTTATTCTTTACCATACACAAAAACGACGTTTCAATGTGTGTTTGTTTTAGTCAAATGTTAAAAATGAAGAAATAAAATACATATAAAGGACCGTAAAGCAAAAAAAATAATTGAAATTTGTTTGTGATTATTAAAGAATGAACAAGTCGTTAAATGCAGTATTATGGTAGACGAAAAAACATAGAACACTTTACCTAGCATTTGAACCATATTCTAAATTATTCGGAGAACATTGTTTATAATGGGTGTCTATAATAATAACTCTAAATTCAAGATTAAGTAAATATGAAGGAAATACAGTTATATTAAATTAATCTCAAAAGTTATTTATTCACTAAACTTTTACAGAAAACAAAATAACAAAAACAAGTCAAATTGTAAAGAATCAAAAATAATTAAAATAATAAAACGTGTTATAAACGTTAAAAATTGTATATGTAGCTTATTAATCTTCTACGCTACCCTTCGATGCCAGGAATCGCTAGTTCATTCAAAATACTAACATAGCTAAGAACAGAGATCCATTCTCTTCAGTTGGACCACTGCGCTGTTTCATCAAGGAAATACTGTAGGCAGAGTTCAGTGATGTTAGTAATTATTAATGTTGCCATCCACTACTGGAATTGGCAATGTGTTGAAAATGTATTTTGCGTGGAGAGTGATCATACTCCCTCCATACACTCTTTATTATGTGGAACGCGCATGTTACCGTCCTTTATTAGAATTACTCCTTCAATTAAGAGATTTTTAATATCCCATTATATTAGCATGATGAATAAACAATCGTAATAAGTTATAATATGGAAACAAATATTTTCAAAATGTTTATATTTAATTCACCCTTATACGTTCAAACCAAATTTTTCTCAGCTGGATCCTACACAGTTCCTTGTGAGATTTTCAACTCGCAAAAGCAAAAAAAAAAAAAAGTTTTCTTGAAATATAACCTATATCTAAACAGATTTCCGTAAAAATAATGAAATTTTCCAACGGTTTAGCAATCAAAATCAATTTTATACACGTCTGCTCGAATATTCTGTTGCTTGCCAGTTGACTACATCGGAATCCCGCGCGATAATTATTTTTCTTTTTAATTACGAACATACCTATCGGTATTTCATCGTTACAGTGGTTTTAGTATTTACAGAAACTTTAGGGAAAATTTTCTAATTTGATATTGAGTGCTTTATTCAGCACATGCAACAATTTTGTGCGTGATATAGCTTATTTGTAGTTCTTTAATTTAGTTTTCATGTCATAGAATGGGGGCGGGAAAGCAGATGACGTAAGTAATGAAAAAATTACATAGATACAGTGAAGTATGCCAATTTTCTAGATAGTAAATTTTTGATCATGTTTGAATGCGTCTTTGGGAAATCGAGATTTAATTCTGTTTGGAATATTTGCTTGTTGTCCTACATTGAAATATGTTGTACTTGGACACTAAAGAAATAGTTTATAGAATTTTTTAGAGATATTAATATATAGCCAAATATAGTGGGATTTTTTTAGTTCATGATGCATTTGTTTATTGAGGATGAACCGTGGTGCTTTGAGAAGTTTTCGGAGAAATTCATTTTGGAAGGTTTAAACGATGTTAACATTACTGGTGGCAGAATTTATCCAAGCTTGGCAAGCATATGTGAGTGCGGATCTTATAAAGTAGTAATTTCAATTCTAATTATTGCATCAATTTTTTCATTGCATCATTACAATAAATAGTTTATCAGTTTAAAAGTGACTGTTTTAAAAGTGTAGTAAATTGATTCCTAGTTGTTTCAAGTTTTTGTCAATATATTTAGTTTTCTTTTATTCTAAGAATTTTGTATTTTTAAAATAAATATAAAGTCTTTTGTCATTTTTTATATTTACTGAAACAGTATTTACTTCAGAGTCGAAGAATACCAAGTGACTGGAAGTTGGTCGTTCAATGGTGGAAACATGTTTCGCCACTTGAATATCGAGAGCCTCAAAGACATTTCGAAAAGCAATAGTAGTCCCATGATTAAAAGCAAGAGCTTGGTCCCATTCAAATTGTAGATCTTGTTGTTGAATTTTTGGGTTATGATTCTCAAATTTACAACGTTAAGAATTGCAATGCATACTGCTAAATTCTAATGAATAATTTATATTAATTGACAATGTATAATATAATAAAAATAATAGATGAAAGTCACATTACTTTATTTACGTAATAGTATAGTCCATTTACATTATAAGCTTCTAATCTTACATCTTATATTCTGACCAATGTTTTAAAGCATTTGAAGAAACGCATTGACTATGTAATTTGTATAAAATTTAATTGATAAAACTCCGGTATTTAAATTAAGCTCTTAAAGTGTAAAAATTTGTATCCCGTTATGATTTGTGTTCTGGGAAATGTTGAATTCAATATTCCGCTCCGGACGAAGAGATCTTAATCGATTCTCGTTTCGGGACCGGTTTGAGACTGTGATCAAGAGGAGGAGGGGTTATGTGGGTAACGCCAAGATTATGTAGTAGTAATGAAATGGAACTGAAAAGTTACGAAGAAGAAGTATACTAAAATGTGACCAGCAGAATACTCAAAATGTATTCCATAAATGAAGCATACCTCGTGAATCAATAGATCGAGATTGATGTTTTGCCCTTGATTGTATTTTGACGTCGACCTCAAACTAGTACATTTTTTTGTGGGGCTTTATGGCTCGTCGACATCAAAGGTCATTGGAGCCCTAAAAACTTGTACAGGTAAGGAAAATGCAGTTACTCACTAGGGAGAGCCAACATGGCTCTCCTCGCGTGTGGGACTCGCCGAATGACTCAACCATACCCACTAAAAACCCTCCTGAATTACAAAATACCAAAACATATCTCAAAACATTGAAGACAAAATCTGAGGGAAGGACAAAAATTGATGAGGGAACAAAAAATGAGGGGGACAAAGAATGAGGGGTAGGGCAAAAATGAGGAAAACGAAAGATAGCATCGGGATCGAAAAGAACAAGAGGTGACCAAGGAAGGTCAGGAAAGAGAAAGGACGGAGCCTTCCACAAGTAAGTGAAAGTAACGCCAGACTCAGCTAGGGGCCCCGTGTTCGCCAAACACGTACATACTAGATGTAAGTCCCCTGGGGTATCGAACTAGTAGACTATTACCGACATCTGTACAGTTCATTTTGTAAACTAAAAGCAATTTAAATTTCATTAATTGGACGCTTTTGAAGGAAAATTCATTCATGTCTACCCTTATTGTCTATAAGTTCGTTCAAATAGTCACAATTTCATTTTCGTCGTGTATACATCAGAGCACGTGTTGCACGAAGTTCATGGTTCATTTCTGGATAAATACTTATAAGTCAATCTTGTGCATCCAAATCTTCGTTATATCCTCTTTTAGGATGTCAGTTAAATTGCTATGCAATTGAAACATGGATTATTGTCTATGAGGTTGGTTATGATTTTCGTACTTTTGTCGCTTAATACCATTTATCATAATTCCATTTTATAAATGAAATTAACCATAATTTCTGTCACTAATTGAATATAATTTGTTTTCTACCATCTCTTTAAGTTCCCGAGTTTTATGAGCACTTGTCTCACGGTCTTGATAAACATATTTGTTTCAGCTGTTTTCTTTCGTTCTTCTTTATTTTTGAGAATTAGCGTGGAACCTTAGTGATTGAATATTTTTCTCTTGGTACAATATCCCTTGACTATTTTTGTTTCACTCCGACAATTTTATCAGCAATCATATTCCTTCTCATAACATCGAGAAAGTAAAAATTAAGTAAAATTCGACTATCCTCTTTACTGCTTTTGGTTCAGCTCAAGTATCTAGTAGTACTTTGATAATTATTTTTATTTGGTAGTATAATAGTACACCCAGCATCTCCTTATACTTACCGATGCATTTGACGTAGTTCGATTACATAGGCCCTTTTGACCTTGACTTTTAAGACGTCTGACTTCTTAAAATCGCAGTGCACGTATTCGAGTGAGTCCGTCGATTATGATTGCTAAAATGTGACATCTCGTAAATAACTTTCCGACCCTTCGTATCTTATATTGAACTGTAGAGCCTATTATCTTCAGGTTGGTAAAGAGGAAATTTTTTTTTGGAAAACTGGCTGTACTCTTTACCCTCCAAGTTTACCGATTTACATGAAATAAATGGGCGCATCTCGAAAATTCTTTTCCCAGTTATTACTTCAGTTGATATTCTTATATTTCTTTGAATATCTTTTTATGACTCCCATGAGTGTATTTCAGTCCCCAAAGTTTCATTTCACCTCTCAAGTTTTTATATTTAGTTCCTACCATCAAAGAGAATCCTTTTAAGATTGTAAAGGATAACAGTGCTTTGTTACATTTCTACTCAATTGGTTTTTGAAGAATTTTTGTATTATAGTCATTTTACGTTTAATTTTTTATAAGGGTTTTCTCTGGAACGTCATCGTTCTTCTTCTTAGCAGTCTCAGACTTTTCCTCCAGACAACTTTCTTCAATTGTTACATTCGCCTGTATATTTCCTCAAAAGTATTTAGTTTAAAGAAATTTGTCTTCCATGGAATTGCAAAAGTATTACCCATGAATGATGTGGATATTGGTTAACATAGACAATATAAAGACATCAAGTAACTGCAAGAGCAAACGTTTCCTTTTGTCTGAGAAGAATTCATGATCAAAAACTTTCTTGCTTACTGCATTAACATGACGCTAACATTTGTATTCAAAATAAATTTTCAAGAGTTATGTATGAAATATTAACGTTAAAATGTAAAAATGGCTACTAAATGTTTACATTCTTTATTACTTCCGAAGTGCATGATATTTTATGCTATATATATTTATTAAATGCTTCACTAAAACCATTAGCCTCGTATTATATTTGGGTCAATACGGGTAATTCTGTATCCATAAACGTAAAACTCACAATTCATTTGAACATTTTGTAAATATGTTTTGTGTCCAAATTGGGGATTCGTTTTTGAAACCCGACTCTTGATATAATTAATAGTTGAAGAATAGGAATTGTCCTCGTAGAATAAACGGGGGATACTCTCATGGTCATGTTTTGAAGCTTAAATAGTGTATGCGGGGAGGGGGGAGGTAGCATATCTGGCTATTCTATTTGAAAGGAATAAGCTGGTCTTATTAATTACCAATTCGTCAACGTTTACATGAAATAACACTTCTTCATATTAAAAAAAAACATTAAATGGAAAGGGAAATTAAGGTAAACATTTTCAATAAGTTTATTTATAAACTAATGTTACTTCGTTGTTAATCTTCATCGTAACGTAATATTTTCTAGAGGCATTTTCAACAGTCAGATTCCATAGTAATAAGTACTATTTGTTTGATATTAACTAGTAATCAAGAACAAGCACAGACAATTGTCATCAGACTTGAAATGAAAATGAGTTGAGATAGTATATATGAGGTGGATCTGATTTTAAAACATTTTTTTCAAGTGACTTAGTAATAAGAATATTTTTTATTTCAATTTTAACAATATCATTTACAATAGGCCAATTATATTTCTGTCTTTTGGTAAAAATAATCACAATATAAATATTCATGAAAGTTTTTATTTCGAGGATGATTTTTTATTTTCATTCTCTCATTGCTTTAAAATACCGAGAGTACTTCTTTACGCGTGGAGGCCAGTTCGTTATTCCAGAACTCGAACAGTGTGTTTCGTGTCGGATACGGCTGCTCCGAAACAGCTCCTGTGGCCATTCTGTAATTGGAATATTGAGATTCGTATCTCCCAAATTATGTTGCCCAGAGGTAACACTTGGACGTGAACCGCAGAAGCGATAGATTTCTTGTCGGTATGTATTCAATTTACATTTTTTTCTTGTACGAATTGTGAGAAAGATTATTTAGGTAGCAAATATCACAAGAACTGTTTTCGAGTTCAGTGATACTCCTCTATAACGCACACTCGTGGGACCTTAAAATTTGTGGGCTATTGAGAAGTGTCTGCTTTTGGGAAGTGAAGGTGAACGTTGAATAAAAGTGTACGCTATAGAGTGTCCGTTATTGGACGTTTCACTGTACATGTGACATAATTCATGTTTAAATAACTAAATTGTCACTTACGACTTTTTTTTCGACGATCACAATATATTTTTATTGTGATATACATTAAGTATCAACTCCAGATTGGATTCATCTTCAGGTGTAAACAAATTCCAATCTCGAATCAAAAACTTGTGTAGTTGTAAAAAACAAAATATTTTTTGACTATCCAAAAACAGGTCGCAAGTGATAATTTATTAACCATGTTTAATCATTTTAGACAAAATCCTGGGAAGATTATTTAAAAGCTATCGGTGCAATAAATTACTATAATAAAAATATATTATTAATTCATTATTCACCATAAATTTTATTTTTGTGACAATAATTCTCTTTCACTAAGAAACTTATCTAAGTGGAATCGTTCCATTATTCTTAAGAATAGTAGCGTTCAGAACTCGAGGCCACGCTCATGGCGTGACTCTCCGAGAAAAAGATATGGCAACAACGCACCAGATTAAAAAGGCAATAATGCACCATCTACGGGAAAGGCTATATTCATACTCGTAAGAATGTTTATACTGCATGTGTTATCAACTACTGGTAATCGAATGGTAAAGATGAGGGGTAGTTTTCGAGTGTGGTGGGTAATTTTGGAATCTTAAGATTCAAGCTCGGACATAGTCTGCAAACGAGAAATTAACCGTCCGTTATTGTTTCGGCGAAATTTTCGACTCACAACGCCCCGTGTAAAAAGCACAGAAACCTCTCGTTAAAGTAGTCCCTAAAATAGAAAAAGGAAAAGTGAAAATACCTCACGCCATATTTCGAATTAATACATTACTGAGTATAGAATTCATAGTGAGTTTAGATTGGAGCATCAGTGTTTATACGTAATGATATTAGACTCGATACTATATAATTGTGTCAAGATAAAGTGTGTTCAAGTAGACGCACTTAAGTACACTAGTCTCTCTTTATCGTTATAGAAGAGAATCGTTATAATCTTTCTATAACGATGATATGGACGAAGGTTGTTTGATTTGCCATAACAGTAATGTACACTGCCCCACAAAATTAGCGTCGCAGTAAATTCATCACTCCATAACTTCTATGCATCAGACTGGGATTTGGGCTGAGGTAGCTCCTATGTTTTATCAAGACTCATTGGAAGCTGTCTGTGCCAGCCCCTTCGCGTTGGGACACCCTTAAAGTGAAGAGAAATGCAACTTTCAAGGAAATCGAGCAAAAATATCACACTTCAAAATGTTGGGGAGCGCTAGTCAACGCTAATAGAATAATAATAGGGGGAAATATACGTAAATACCGCAGAAAATACTAAAACATATTGTTTTCAAATTTAATGAAAATCAATTATTGTAAAATTTTATGTAATAATATTTGTTGTGTAAGTTTATGGTGTTACTTTCTTTTTGAATTCATTACATCCATTTTTGGTTTCTCTTAATATAATAATCTCTCTCTATAATGATGAAGATGTCCTGTCCCTTGGGTATCGTTATATATAAAGAGAGAAATGTAGTTTAATTAGTGCGTGTTATTTTCTATTTGGATTTCTTGGTCGAAGCTCAGTGTAAATAGATTAAAGTAAGAAAAAAAAGAAGGAACTGAAAGAACGAGAACTTAATTATTTCTTTGTATTTACATCTGTCATCGATATTCTTGTACTAAGTACTTATTTTAAAATTGCTTTGCACTATGCACGTGTGTTGTCGCTGAAAAATGAATGTCCACTTCTCGTCGGTAAATCCAGTTCAAAATTGTATTTGATTTAGTCTCTTCGAACGTGAGTGAATCATCTGAGAATTAAGTTTATTTTAGTTCCTACCCCTTCATTTAATTCAGCTGAAACTCCATGCATGAAGGAATTGTAATTGAAGAACTGATTTTTTTCCATGACCATATTAAGATAAAACATCAATATACTATTATTCAAATTATTTCATCGTAACAATAAATAGAGCATAAAAATATAATAAATCAACACGAGAGCTATACTAAAATAATGTAATGAAATTATATACGTGTAATATTTTTCATCCAAGTTTTAAATTCTTATGGCAGGGGTGCCCATACTAATAGCTGTGGGTGTCCCAGTGTAATAATCTTAACTTTTTTTGGGGAGGGGGGAGAGGAGTAGTTACAAATTTTTGGAGTCTGCGTTATCGGGTTGGGAAGTGGGTTGGCACACCTGCTTATGGAACACGAAATCTGGAATGAAGTACCCCACATTTCAGTTTAATGAAAAGAAATATCTTTAATAGGTTGTTACGAAACCAGAAGTGTAACTTCATGTCAAAATGCAGTAGAAATTAGGTTGGAATATGAAAGAGAAATTACCCTTTATTTGGTTAAATAAATACTACAGTCAAAATTGTGTTTGGATAAATAATTCAAAAAAGAAACTAAAAATGCCTAGGGACGTCTGTTGAAATAGTCTGTTGAAATAATGAAGCTAGAATTTAGTGTTATTTTAATAGAAACGATTTATAAACAATATTTTCCGAATAACCGATAGTTTGATTACAATATATAACTTTTTGTACGTTTTATTAGAGTCAAATTTGTTGGTATTAAGTTAATATTATAACACGTACCGAACTATTTTTTATCTTAGCAGTGTGTTGAACTGTTAAATCCACCTCTACCTGGATTGGAATTGTTGGGATGGTCCCTTGCTCGCTTCCGAAGATTAAATTATTTTAATGTTCTCCAAGAGGTCACACGCAGTTTGTAACTTCTTATTTGACAACAAATTTATTATAATAATAATAATTGTTATTATTGAAAATGGCGTAAGAAATTATTGAGCAAGTCCACTACGTCAGAGACAACCTCTAATTAAATTAAATGAAAGAATTTATAAAAATTTGGAGAACAATAAATGAACATGTAATATTTATTAGTTTTAAAGAAAGATGGACGAACTAAATGTAAACAAACCCACATCTTGAGTACATGAAGGATTTCATTGGGAACGGTGTTATTTTAAAGAAAATGTGAATATGTATTAATAGACGTTAGAATACCTATTATAAAGCTAGCAAACAATACAAATATCATTTAGAATAAGTAGATTCTATAAACTGTTATAAAAACAACTTTTGTCATAACACGTTCCTAAAATACGTTTCTCATTGGTTATTTTAATTTGTTTTTGATTACCAAAGAATATATCATGGTTATTCTTCAATTGGTTTCACAAGAAAGATGAAGTGTTACATTTCAAACTTAATTTATTTTCACTGGTTTAAACGTTATCTTACAAAACATGATCTAATGAACTGATAGATGTACCTTCCTAGACATATGGCTCTTTTTCAGGTCCCATTAAATACGATGTTGTCATTTATTTGGTTCAAATGATTCATAAATGAGTTACCTAGCGAAACTTTCATAGATCCAAATTTTGTGTAAATACAAGACTTGCCTACATCATACCCGAATCATAGAAATGAACAGCACTTATCATTATATTCGCAAGAAAAACTAATTTTTAAAAATTATGATTTTTAATAGTAATAATACAATTTTCTAGATAGTAGTTTTGACAAGGAAAATACAATTCTCGTATTTATTAGTTCTATATAATTCCCTGCCCAAGAATATAAAATATATTATGAAATTGAATATCTTCAAATCCGCGGTTAAAAACTACCTCCTGCACCAGTGCTTCTACAATGTAAAAGAATTTATTGATTTTAATAAAAGTTAAATTCGTCCTGTACTTTATCACGCCATTGCTGTAGTACTTTTTAAACAACTTATAACAATTTCAAAAACTATTTTTTTGCATGATTGTGTTGTCTTATGGCTCATATTAATTTAGTTTCATGTGTACTCAACTTTGGCACGGTTGTGTACATCGTGAATTTAGTGGGTTTTTTTTTCAACTCTTATGATTTTTAAATACTATACTCAGAATAATCTATAGTTCCATAACAATTGGTACATGTAAATTTTTTGTGTTAAATTACAAACATATTGACATTCAATTAGTATTAGAACTCGCAGCTAACTTCTTATCTTATCTAGGAACTTATGCTAAATTTTTTTTTGAATCCGCCTCTGCCTTAGGGACCTTGATCGGAATTGATGGGATGGTCCCTTGCTTGCTTCCGGAGTGTAAATTAGTTTATTGTCCTCCACGTGGTCATACGCAGTTTGTACTGATTTTTGACAATAAATTTATTATTATTATTGCACAGTTCCGAATTTGCATAATTTTGTTGCTTCCATAATCAGACATGACCACATGTATTATATTAAATGACTTTAACTTCGCATCCAAAGTAACATCTTAAATCCAATAAAGTTTATATTTTAGTTTCACTATTTATCTTTCTGAGAAGTGGACTCATATAGTTTATTTGTGACTCCAGTGACACGATGTAATATTTTACGTCATTCTTGCTTGTCATAAACGGATGGCGAACAGGAGGAGTTTTGTATTGTCTATAAATCCAGAACTCTCTTGCTCTGAAATTGATGAGACGTCAAACTCTACCATCATTCTCATTTTTTTTATTCGAAGGACATTCCTCCAGGACGGGATATCTTCTGTAAACCTTTACACGTGCCTCAAGTCAGAACAGAAAGAAAATGATATTAAACGTTTTCACCTGTTATGCAAAGGAAATACTAAGTTTTCAAAGTAATAATTTTAGATTAACTTTAGGGATAACTTAACATACACAGGAGATATATTATCAACTAATTGGTTCCTGTAATCATTACAGCATGTCACATTTAGTTCAGAATCATTTTTGAAAAACAGCATGTGCTATATTGACATAACTGTAATCTTAACTTACTGACACAATTATTCCTTTTCATTTCAGTTAAGTGTAAAAAGTAGTAATAGTGAATTTAACTTAATAATTAATTCTTTGAATCGCATGTATATAGGAATTCAAATGTGATATTAATGAACACTAAAGAGAATAGCTCGGATATAACGCAATTTTAATTCCCGGGATTTATGTGAATTTTATTCAGCAAATTTAAAGACATACGTTTTAGTTACGTTTGTTAAATTGTAATGCATAGTTTGTGTTACAACTAACTTCTCAAATTGACATCCTTGTTTAAGAGAAATTCTCGTTTTTCGATTCAACCATTTTTGAAAAAATGGGTCTCGTTATTCAGGCATTCTTCGTGATGATTCACCTTAAAAAATAAATAAAAGATTCATTAAATACTTCATTTCTACAGTTCAAAATTTTTCTACAATAATTTTAATTCCGTATAATGAGTGACAGAAAGATGCGATGAACAGTATATGAGCAGTTTATTCCGTTCTTTTCAAAACCT
>NNCF01128882.1:153479-164129 GCA_002313205.1 Laupala kohalensis | reverse complement strand
AACGTTTCGTCAACAGGTTTGAAACTTCATTAGGTGTTTCTCAATAATATCAATATATTTACACAAATACATGTCATTCGTTCCACGAACAGGTCAAACTTCAGTACACAATATAATACAACATATTTATAACAATCACTACCATACAAACAAAGAACCAGATAGAACATAAAATTTTAAAAAAATATAGAAAAAAATAGATGACACTTCTGTGTCGGATCGTAAATTTACTGCATTACTTGTAATTTAAAAAAAATTCTGAGGACAATCGCTTCGTATAGTTTTTCTCTTTAATCAAAATTGAGACCCTTATCGATACAACGTGACGGAATTACTCCCGGATCTTCATTTCTAATATTTATTTTGTTCTTGATAATCATTATAACACCCGAAGTTCGTGTAGTTTACATTTTATTTTGTGTATAAAATAAGTTACAGACATTCTCTCCCTCTTATCTTTGCCTTTTGTGGTCGGAAAATTTAATTTGTTACTATATTTAAATAGTTTATTTTTTCTGCTTTTTTTTTATTCAGGAAATTATTTATAATCTTATCTATAATACGTCTCTGCTTACGATCGCAAATTCACAAAGATTTGCTGTGTATTAATTTTATTTTTCAGAAAAGCCCGTAGAATATCATTATCTCAACAGTTTTCTATTCAAGAAAACATCTTGTGAACTCTCATATCTCTCGAGGAAAATATTTGTGACGATGGAAAAATGTAGGTTCTCTGAACACATCGTTTCTCAACATTTTCATTTTCACAAGTTCGAGTAGTGATCTTCACATTTCTACATATGAGATCTAGAATATTTATGAGTCACAAAATTTTCCTGTTGTCTCCTCTTATCTGAAGTTCATCGTTCACAGACAGCAGAGGTTGAGAGGTCTGTTTACTTGGCACCCCCATTTTGTTTGAAAATGAAATGAACTATTCTATAATTTTGTGCTAATTTCGTCCGCAATAAATAATTTTGTGCTCATTCGAAAAAAAGAATCGAAAACAAAAGTCCTACGACCTATATCACCTCAGCATGACCCTCCGCACCGCCGGTAGATNTAAACTGTGCCCGGTTACAAATGTACTCGTATATTTCATGATATGAAGTGTAGGAAAAAGCCACACGAAGTCGGCGACGACGGATTGTAAGCGTTCCCGTATTCCTTGTCCAACCCTGCAGACTACGACCTATATCACCTCAGCATGACCCTCCGCACCGTCGGTAGATAAGTTCAAACGTGTCAAAGTTAAACTGTGCCCGGGTACAAATGTACTCGCATATCTCATGATATGAAGTGTAGGAAAAAGCCAAACGATGTCGGCGACGACGGATTGTAAACATTCCCATATTCCTTGTCCAACCCTGCAAACTACGACCTATATCACCTCAGCCTGACCCTCCGCACCGCCGGTAGATACGTTCAAACGTGTCTAAGTTAAACTGTGACCGGTTACAAATGTACTCGTATATTTCATGATATGAAGTGTAGGAAAAAGCCACACGAAGTCGGCGACGACGGATTGTAAGCGTTCCCGTATTCCTTGTCCAACCCTGCAGACTACGACCTATATCACCTCAGCATGACCCTCCGCACCGCCGGTAGATAAGTTCAAACGTGTCTAAGTTAAACTGTGCCCGGGTACAAATGTACTCGTATATTTCATGATATGAAGTGTAGGAAAAAGCCACACGAAGTCGGCGACGACGGATTGTAAGCGTTCCCGTATTCCTTGTCCAACCCTGCAGACTACGACCTATATCACCTCAGCCTGACCCTCCGCACCGCCGGTAGATACGTTCAAACGTGTCTAAGTTAAACTGTGCCCGGGTACAAATGTACTCGTATATTTCATGATATGAAGTGTAGGAAAAAGCCACACGAAGTCGGCGACGACGGATTGTAAGCGTTCCCGTATTCCTTGTCCAACCCTGCAGACTACGACCTATATCACCTCAGCCTGACCCTCCGCACCGCCGGTAGATACGTTCAAACGTGTCTAAGTTAAACTGTGCCCGGGTACAAATGTACTCGTATATTTCATGATATGAAGTGTAGGAAAAAGCCACACGAAGTCGGCGACGACGGATTGTAAGCGTTCCCGTATTCCTTGTCCAACCCTGCAGACTACGACCTATATCACCTCAGCCTGACCCTCCGCACCGCCGGTAGATACGTTCAAACGTGTCTAAGTTAAACTGTGCCCGGGTACAAATGTACTCGTATATTTCATGATATGAAGTGTAGGAAAAAGCCACACGAAGTCGGCGACGACGGATTGTAAGCGTTCCCGTATTCCTTGTCCAACCCTGCAGACTACGACCTATTTACTTCAGCATGACCCTCCGCACCTCCTGTAGATACGTTCAAACGTGTCTAAGTTAAACTGTGCCCGGGTACAAATGTACTCGTATATTTCATAATATTAAGTGTAGAAAAAAGCTACACGAAGTCGGCGACGACGGATTGTAAGTTTTCCCGTATTACTAGTCCAACCCTGCAGACTACGACCTGTATCACCTCAGCATGACTCTCCGCACCGCTGCAAGATAAGTTCAAACGTGTCTAATTTTAACTGTGCCCTGGAACATATGTACTCGTATATTTCATATTATTAAGTGTAGGAAAAAGCCACACGAAGTCGGCTTCGACGGATTGTAAGCGTTCCCGTATTCCTTTACCAACCCTGCAGACAACGACCTATATCACCTCAGCATGACCCTCCGCAACGCCAGTATATAAGTTCAAACGTGTCTAAGTAAAACTGTGCCCGGGTACAATGTACTCGTATGTTTCATAATATTAAGTGTAGGAAAAAGCCACACGAAGTCGCCGACGACGGATTGTAAGCGTTCCCGCATTCCTTTGCAACCCTGCAAACTACGACATATATCACCTCAGCATGACCCTCGGCACCGCCGGTAGATAAGTTCAAACGTGTCTAAGTTAAACTGTGCCCGGGTACAAATGTACTCGTATATTTCATAATATTAAGTGTAGAAAAAAGGCACACGATGTCGGCGACGACGGATTGTAAGCGTTCCCATATTTCTTGTCCAAACCTGCAGACTACGACCTATATCACCTCAGAATGACCCTCAGCACCGCCGGTAGATAAGTTTCAACGTGTCTAATTTAAACTGTGACCGGATACAAATGTACTCGTATATTTCATGATATGAAGTGTAGGAAAAAGCCACACGAAATCGTCGGCGACGGATTATAAGAGTTCTCATATTCCTTGTCCAACCCTACAGACTACGACCTATATCACCTCAGCATAACCCTCCGCACCGCCGGTAGATAAGTTCAAATGTGTCTAAGTAAACTGTGCCCGGGTACAAATGTACTTGTATATTTCATAATATTAAGAGTAGGAAAAAGCCACACGAAGTCGGCGACAACGGATTGTAAGCGTTCCCATATTCCTTGTCCAACCCTGCAGACTACGACCTATATCACCTCAGCATGACCCTCCGCACCGCCGGTAGATAAGTTCAAACGTGTCTAATTTAAACTGTGCCCGGATTCAAATATACTCGTATATTTCATAATATTAGGTGTAGGAAAAAGCCACACGAAGTCGGCGACGACGGATTGAAAGCGTTCCCATATACCTTGTCGAACGCTGCAGACTACGACCTATATCACCTCAGCATGACCCTCCGCACCGCCGGTAGATATGTTCAACGTGTTTAAGTTACACTTTGCCCTGGTACAAATGTACTCGTATAATTATTAATATTAAGTGTAGGAAAAAGCACACGAAGTCGGCGACGACGGATTGAAAGCGTTCCCATATTCCTTTTCCAACCGTGCAGACTACGACTTATATCACCTAGGCATAACCAGCCGCATCGCCGGTAGATAAGTTCAAACGTGTCTAAGTGAAAACTGTGCCCGGGTACAAATGTACTCGTATATTTCATGATATGAAGTGTAGGAAAAAGCCACTCGAAGTCGGCGACGACGGATTGTAAGCGTTCCCATATTCCTTGTCCAACAGTGCTAACTACGACCTATATCACTTAAGCATGACCTTCCGCACCACCGGTAGATAAGTTCAAACGTGTCCAAGTTAAACTCTGCCCGGGTACAAATAAACTCGTATATTTCATATTATTTAGTGTAGGAAAAAGTCACACGAAGTCGGCGACGACGGATTGTAAGCGTTCCCATATTACTTGTCCAACCCTGCAGACTACGAACTTTATCACCTCAGCATGACCCTCCGCACCGTTACTAGATAAGTTCAAACGTGTCTAATTTAAACTGTGCATTAATACAAATGTACTCGTATAGTTCATGATATGAAGTGTAGGAAGAAGTCACACGGAGTCGGCGACGACGGATTGTAAGCGTTCCCATATTCCTTGTCCACCCCTGCAGACTACGACCTAAATCACCTCAGCATGGCCCTCCGTAACGCCGGTAGATAAGTTCAAACGTGTCTAATATAAACTGTGCCCGGGTACAAATGTACTCGTATATTTCATGATATGAAATGTAGAAAAAAGCCACACGAAGTCGGATACGACAGATTGTAAGGCTTCCCATATTCCTTGTCCAACCCTGCAGACTACGACCTATATCACCTCAGCATGACCCTCCGCACCGCCGGTAGATAAGTTCAAACGTGTCTAAGTTAAACTGTGCCCGGGTACAAATTTAATCGTATATTTCATGATATGATGTGTAGGAAAAAGCCACTAGAAGTCGGCGACGACGGATTGTAAGCGTTCTCATATTCCTTGTCCAACCCTGCAGAGTACGACCTATGTCACCTCAGCATGACCCTCCGCACCGCCGGTAGATAAGTATAAATGTGTCTAAGTTTAATTGTGCCCGGGTACAAATGTACTCGCATATTTCATAATATTAAGTGAAGGAAAAAGCCACACGAAATCGGCGACGACGGATTGAAAGCGTTCCCATATACCTTGTCGAACGCTGCAGACTACGACCTATATCACCTCAGCATGACCCTCCGCACCGCCGGTAGATATGTTCAACGTGTTTAAGTTAAACTTTGCCCTGGTACAAATGTACTCGTATAATTATTAATATTAAGTGTAGGAAAAAGCACACGAAGTCGGCGACGACGGATTGAAAGCGTTCCCATATTCATTTTCCAACCGTGCAGACTACGACTTATATCACCTCAGCATGACCAGCCGCATCGCCGGTAGATACGTTCAAACGTGTCTAAGTTAAACTGTGCCCGGGTACAAATGTACTCGCATATTTCATAATATTACGTATAGGAAAAAGCCACACGAAGTCGGCGACGACGGATTGTTAACGTTTCCGTATTTTTTGAACAATAAAGCAGATTACGACCTATATTTTCTCAGTATGACCCTCTGCACCGCCGGAAGATATTTTCAACGTGTCAATGTTAAACTGTGCCCGGGTACAAATGTACTTGTATATTACATAATATTAAGTGTAGGAAAAAACCACACGAAGTCAATGACGACGGATTGTAAGCGTTCCCGTATTCCTTGTCCGACCCAGCAGACTACGACCTATTTCACCTCAGCATGACCCTCCGCACCGTTGGTAGATAAGTTTAAACGTGTCTAATTTAAACTGTGCACTGATACAAATGTACTCGTATACTTCATGATATGAAGTGTAGGAAAAAGTCACACGAAGTCGGCGACGACGGATTGTAAGCGTTCCCATATTCCTTGTCCAACCCTGCAGACTACGACTTATATCACCGCAGCATGACCCTCCGCACCGCCGATAGATAATTTCAAACGTGTCTAAGTTAAACTGTGCCCGGGTACAAATGTACTCGTATATTTCATGATATGAAGTGTAGGAAAAAGCCACACGAAGTTGGCGACGATGGATTAAAAGCGTTCCCATATTCCTTGTCCAACCCTGCAGACTACGACCTATATCACCTCAACCTGACCCTCCGCACCGCCGGTAGATAAGTTCAAACGTGTCTAAGTTAAACTGTGCCCGGGTACAAATGTACTCGTATATTTCATGATATGAAGTGTAGGAAAAAGCCACACGGAATCGTCAGCAACGGATTGTAAGAGTTCCCATATTCCTTGTCCAACCCTACAGACTACGACCTATATCACATCTGCATGACCCTCCGCACCGCCGGTAGATAAGTTCAAATGTGTCTAAGTTAAACTGTGCCAGGGAACAAATGTACTCGTATATTTCATGATATGAAGTGTAGGAAAAAGCCACACAAAGTCGGCGACGACGGATTGTAAGCGTTCCCGTATTCTTTGAACAACCATGCAGCCTACGACCTATATCTTTTTAGTATGACCCTCTGCATCGCCGGTAGATATGTTCAACGTGTCTAAGTTATACTGTGCCCGCGTACAAATGTACTCGTATATTACATAATATTAAGTGTAGGAAAAAGCCACACGAAGCCAACGACGACGGATTGTAAGCGTTCCCGTATTCCTTGTCCGACCCAGCAGACTACGACCTATTTCACCTCAGCATGACCCTCCGCACCCCTGCTAGATAAGTTCAAACGTGTCTAAGTTAAACTCTGCCCGGGTACAAATGTACTCGTATATTTCATATTATTAAGTGTAGGAAAAAGTCACACGAAGTCGGCGACGACGGATTGTAAGCGTTCCCATATTACTTGTCCAACCCTGCAGACTACGAACTTTATCACTTCAGCATGACTCTCCGCACCGTTACTAGATACGTTCAAACGTGTCTAATTTAAACTGTGCATTGATACAAATGTACTCGTATAGTTCATGATATGAAGTGTAGGAAAAAATCACACGAAGTCGGCGACGACGGATTGTAAGCGTTCCCATATTCCTTGTTAACCCCTGCAGACTACGACCTAAATCACCTCAGCATGGCCCTCCGTAACGCCGGTAGATACGTTCAAACGTGTCAAATTTAAACTGTGCCCGGGTACAAATGTACTCGTATATTTCATGATATAAAATGTAGAAAAAAGCCACACGAAGTCGGATACGACGGATTGTAACCGTTCCCATATTCCTTGTCCAACCCTGCTGACTACGACCTAAATCACCTCAGCATGACCCTCCGCACCGCCGGTAGATAAGTTCAAACGTGTCTAAGTTAAACTGTGACCGGGTACAAATGTACTCGTATATTTCATGATATGAAGTGTAGGAAAAAGCCACACGATGTCGGTGACGACGGATTGTAAGCATTCCCGTATTCCTTGTCCAACCCTGCAGACTACGACCTATATCACTTCAGCATGTCCCTCCGCACCGCCGGTAGATAAGTTCAAATGTGCCTAAGATAAACTGTGCCCGGGTACAAATGTACTCGAATATTTCATAATATTAAGCGTAGAAAAATGCCACACGAAGTCGGCGAAGACGGATTGTAAGCGTTCCCATATTCCTTGTCTAACCCTGCAGACTACGACCTATATCACCTCAGCATGACCTTCCGCACCGCCGGTAGATAAGTTCAAACGTGTCCAAGTTAAACTGTGACCGGGTACAAATGTATTTGTATATTTCATGATATGAAGTGTAGGAAAAAGCCTCTAGAAGTCGGCGACGGCGGATTGTAAGCGTTCTCATATTCTTTGTCCAACCCNCAGACTACGACCTATATCACCTCAGCATGACCCTCCGCACCGCCGGTAGATAAGTTCAAATGTGTCTAAGTTAAACTGTGCCCGGGTACAAATGTACTCGCATATTTCATAATATTAAGTGAAGGAAAATCCACACGATGTCAGCGAAAACGGATTGGATGCGTTCTTGTATTCCTTGTCCAACCCTGCAGAACTCGACCTATATCACTTCAGCATGACTCTCCGCACCGCCGGTAGATAAGTTCAAATGTGTCTTAGTAAACTGTGCCCGGGTACAAATGTACTCGTATATTTCAGAATATTAGGTGTAGGAAAAAGCCACACGAAGTCGGCGACGACGGATTGTAAGCGTTCCCGTATTCCTTGTCCAACCCTGCAGACTACGACATATTTACCTCAGCATGACCCTCCGCACCTCCTGTAGATACGTTCAAACGTGTCTAAGTTAAACTGTGCCCGGGTACAAATGTACTCTTATATTTCATAATATTAAGTGTAGGAAAAAGCTACACGAAGTCGGCGACGACGGATTGTAAGCGTTCCCGTATTACTTGTCCAACCCTGCAGACTACGACCTGTATCACCTCAGCATGACTCTCCGCACCGCTGCTAGATAAGTTCAAACGTGTCTAATTTTAACTGTGCCCTGGAACATATGTACTCGTATATTTCATATTTTTAAGTGTAGGAAAAAGCCACACGAAATCGGCTTCGACGGATTGTAAGCGTTCCCGTATTCCTTTTCCAACCCTGCAGACTACGACCTATATCACCTCAGCATGACCCTCCGCAACGCCAGTGTATAAGTTCAAACGTTTCTAAGTAAAACTGTGCCCGGGTACAATGTACTCGTATGTTTCATAATATTAAATGTAGCAAAAAGCCCCACAAAGTCGCCGACGACGGATTGTAAGCGTTCCCGTATTCCTCGTTCAACCCTGCAGACTACGACCTTTATCNAATGTGTTTAAGTTAAACTGTGCCCGGGTACAAATGTACTCGTATATTTCATAATATTAAGTGTAGGAAAAAGCCACACGAAGTTGGCGACGACGGATTGTAAGCGTTCCAGTATTTCCTGTCCAACCCTGCAGACTACGACATATATCACCTCTGCATGACCCTCCGCACCGCCGGTAGATAAGTTTAATGTGTCTAAGTTAAACTGTGCCCGGGTACAAATGTACTTGTATATTTCATAACATTAAGTGTAGGAAAAAGCCACACGAAGTCGGCGACGACTAATTGTAATCGTTCCCGTATTCCTTGTCCAACTTTGCAGACTACGAAATTTATCACCTCAGCATGACCCTCCGCACCGTTACTAGATAAGTTCAAACGTGTCAAATTTAAACTGTGCACAGATACACATGTTTTCGTATACTTCATGATATGAAGTGTAGGAAAAAGTCACACGAAGTCGGCGACGACGGATTGTAAGCGTTCCCATATTACTTGTCCACCCCTGCAGACTACGACCTAAATCACCTCAGCATGGCCCTCCGTAACGCCGGTAGATAAGTTCAAACGTGTCTAATTTAAACTGTGCCCGGGTACAAATGTACTCGTATATTTCATAATATTAAGTGTAGGAAAAAGCCACACGAAGTTGGCGACGACGGATTGTAAGCGTTCCAGTATTTCCTGTCCAACCCTGCAGACTACGACATATATCACCTCTGCATGACCCTCCGCACCGCCGGTAGATAAGTTTAATGTGTCGAAGTTAAACTGTGCCCGGGTACAAATGTACTCGTATATTTCATAACATTAAGTGTGGGAAAAAGTCACACCAAGTCGGCGACGACTAATTGTAAGCATTCCCGTATTCCTTGTCCAACTTTGCAGACTACGACCTATATCACCTCAGCATGACCGTCCGCACCGCCGGTAGATAAGATCAATGTGTTTAAGTTAAACTGTGCCAATTACAAATGTACTCGTATATTTCATAATATTAAGTGTAGGAAAAAGCCACACGAAGTCGGCGACGACGGATTGTAAGCTTTCCCGTATTCCTTGTCCAACAGTGCAGACTACGACCTATATCACCTCAGCATGACCCACCGCTCCGCCGGTAGATTAGTTCAATGTGTCTAAGTTAAACTGTGCCCGAGTACAAATGTACTCGTATATTTCATAATATTAAGTGGAGGAAAAAGCCACACGAAGTCGGCGACGACGGATTGGGAGCATTCCCGTATTCCTTGTCCAACCCTGCAGACTACGACCTATATCACCTCAGCATGACTCTCCGCACCGCCGGTAGATAAGTTCAATGTGTTTAATTTAAACTGTGCCCTGGTACAAATGTACTCGTATATTTCATAATATTAAGTGGAGGAAAAAGCCACACGAAGTCGGCGACGACGGATTGTATGCTTTCCCGTATTCCTTGTCCAACAGTGCAGACTACGACCTATATCACCTCAGCATGACCCACCGCTCCGCCGGTAGATTAGTTCAATGTGTCTAAGTTAAACTGTGCCCGAGTACAAATGTACTCGTATATTTCATAATATTAAGTGGAGGAAAAAGCCACACGAAGTCGGCGACGACGGATTGTAAGCATTCCCGTATTCCTTGTCCAACAGTGCAGACTACGACCTATATCACCTCAGCATGACCCTCCGCACCGCCGGTAGATAAGTTCAAATGTGTCTAAGTTAAACTGTGCCAATTACAAATGTACTCGTATATTTCATAATATTAAGTGTAGGAAAAAGCCACACGAAGTCGGCGACGACGGATTGTAAGCTTTCCCGTATTCCTTTTCCAACAGTGCAGACTACGACCTATATCACCTCAGCATGACCCTCCGCACCGCCGGTAGATAAGTTCAATGTGTTTAAGGTAAACTGTGTCAATTACAAATGTACTCGTATATTTCATAATATTAAGCGTAGGAAAAAGCCACACGAAGTCGGCGACGACGGATTGTAAGCTTTCCCGGATTCCTTGTCCAACAGTGCAGACTACGACCTATATCACCTCAGCATGACTCTCCGCACCGCCGGTAGATAAGTTCAAACGTGTCTAAGTTAAACTGTGCC
>NNCF01128882.1:141702-153223 GCA_002313205.1 Laupala kohalensis | reverse complement strand
CACTTTTGTTTCCGATTTTTCTCTAGTTTCCGAATGAGCACAAAATTATTCATTAGCGGACGAAATTAGCACATAATTATAGAATAGTTTATTTCATTTTATAAGAAAGTGGGGGTGCCAACTGCACAGACCACTGGTTTAGTGGTAGCATCTTCGCTTCCATGATCCCGCTGAGCGGTAGAGCGTGGCTTCGAACCCTGCTCGGCCAATCTAGGTGAGGTATTCAGTCTTAGGTTTGCTGCACCTTCTCCAGACAAATGTCGGTTCGGTACTATAAGTTCCCTGGCCACCAACATCTCTCCTTCCCAATTCCTTCACCCAAGTTCAACGGTTAGGTGGAAGAGTAGGTCTCATAACCTGAACCTCCTTGTGCCAAAAGGCAGAAAATAAATAAATAATAAATAAATAAGTCGTATCGGAAATCACACTGTCACTTGTATCTGTAAACTTCTGCTGATTTTTCGGGGGAAAGGAGATGTGAGGCTGGCTTTTACTACAGTATCAGTCACAAACTTTGTCATGAATCTTTGTCAGTCTTATCTTTCCCAGGAATGCAATTAAACGAGTTTCAAACCGTAACTATAAATAATTTGAAACATAATTATTATAGGTTATAATACCTATAATAATATAATACCTATAATAACTATAAGGTAGTAACAACTGAAAAGATCCTCGTGTAACAATCATAATTTTATTTAACCCTCCTCCAATATTTATTGGTTTCCTCATTAAGTAATTTTAATGAATTTCTAGCTTCTACTAAAACAATAAATGTATTTCCATATTTAGTCCAATTATCTAATTTTCATTAGTTTAATTTTATGTTTCGTAATTCTTAAACAATACTATTAATATAACTAATTTGTTTGCTGGTTTCACCACTTAGGGACCCTTTTTAATTTTGTTTCATGAACCTACCTAAATCATTCGCATGCAATTGAATAATAACTTAAATGTTGAATTAATGAAAATGTTCCATAGTATTTTATTATTTCGTCTCACATAACCTCCGATACGTTTGTGGGAACATCTGTGTGTTGTAATGCACTACAGCGCTGAGTTGTCAAGTTCTCAAAAAATCATTTTGACAGACAGTTTCTCAGAAAATCAAATTCTCAGTTTGACAAAAACATGTGATCCTTAATAACATTTTATTCCTCATGTTTTAAAAAATATTTTAAAATATCAATGAACGAATATGTTGACGAGAACCTTCCTTAGACAAAACTATTTTCTGTCACAGATTACAATTAATGATATAATGGTTTGCACCTAATGTTGATTTACTCACAATTTAAATAATAATAACAATTTTTTGTTAAACTCTATTTTGTTGATAAAAAAGACTATTGTTCAAACAATACGAAACTAATTTCTAAAAAAAGTATCACTCATACGGAAATAACTGTCAGGAATAATGATTTTATACCACAATAACTGTTTTTAAAAAAACGGAAAACAATGTAAAAATTACTCGTTTGAAACACAAAACATTGGAGTGACAAGCACGTGCAGACTATTTAAACACGAGCGAGAGAAATTAACGTGGCATTGAAAATCTTTTGACAGCGGTTGACAGCTGTTCTTAGCTGATTGGCGCACGCTACACCAGACTATGTCCTCCCAGACGGATAGTTCTCTAAATAATTCAACAAATATTCGACAGAGTGTATTCGTCAAATTGTTGGCAGAATATGAAAGCAATCGTGAGTTTAATATTTTATTCCATTTTATACAGTACCTTTTAAGAAGTTGCAGTTATTTTTTATTCACAACTTACTAGTAGAACTGGCTGAGTTCTCATCTTATAGCTCTTCCCTATTCACTCCTTTGTGTGTTTCATGTAGATTATCTAATTAAAAATCAAGCTACAAACCTCTTCTGTTCAAGATGCAAACGGATATTCTGTAGTTGGAGATATATAATTTTTTTAAAACTCAGTACATGTTAAAAACTAACAGAATATTTGAAAAGTAATTCAAATAAGATATATTCCCAAGCTCTTATAAACGTTTTAAGTTAAAAAAAACTTGTCTCGTTTTTAAACATTCTGATATGCTCCTAGTGCAAGTATGGTTATCAGTTTAAGAGGAATACAACTCGACTTGCAACCACTCTTGGTGCAATCTCACATTCATATTTAGAAAAAACACATAGAATATCACACATCTCTTTTATTTACGTTAAAACTCTGGCGTTTTAATTTTTGCGAGCAAAAAAGATGTTTCAATTACCACGATGAGAGCTGGAGTCGTGTAAGCTAATGATAAATAATAACTTTATTGTCAAAAAGTAGTGCAAACTGCGTATGACCACGTGGAGGACAATAAACTAATTTACTCTCCGGAAGCAAGCAAGGGACCATCCCATCAATTCCGATCAAGGACCCTAAATGTGCTTCGAACTGGTGCGCACTGATTGTGTGAAATGGAAAACGGGATTATGTCATTTTTTCTGCTAAAGTGTTTTATCACTCTGTTCAATATACAGTCTTGTGAGTTGTTCGGCAGAAAATTCTAAATTTTCAACGTAAATAATTCGTCGTAAAGTTCTCCTTAGTAATTAGGAAGAAATACTAGATATAAAGAATCTGTACATGAAAAGTACTTTGCTATTAAGTATTCGTTTTTTCCAAATCTTAAAAAAGAACAAATTTTATTTATCTCAAAATATGCACTTTACTTTAGATATATAGCTTAGAGTTTAGATATATTTCAGATTTTATTCAATTTTTTGAAAAATTGGTTGTAACTATCTAGTAAATGAAACATGTGAACAGATTTTGATTAAAATATTTATGTTGTATTAAAAACAATTAATTATAGCACCTGATTAGCCGTTTTAATCTTCCTAGACGCCATTTCTGGTCGCAAAAATTGGTTTATTCCAATGGAAGAGACGAAAAAATTTTATCCTAAAAATATGCGAGTACTTGACTAGTGATTTCAATTATTTACATGGTTACTTATTTATTCGTTACAAATAGAAAATTCGAGCATTACATTAATGATGCGAATTGTATAACTGAAAAATAGTATCACAAACTTGATGTTGAGTACATTTCTTTCCAGATTTCTTTCTGCAGTGTTGCCAGCTCATGTACGATATAAATAATGGAAAAGGAAAATAAATTGATTTATTTACTTCTTTCTAACGAGCCATATGTTTCCATGTGTGATTTCAAAATATATTTCAAAAATGTGCAGAACTGGAGTAAAGCACAAGAGTTAAAAAAATTGATCCCTTCCGTGATTTGCAGGCATTCCCGTGCTATAAACAGGAGAGAGCACACAAACAACGACCACTCTTTTTTAGAGCCAAGTTTTGAAAATTAAACAACACAAGAAAACTATGAAGTAATTTAATATTCGCTGTTGTCATGTCTGAACTTTCCTTTAATACTTTCGTCTGACCTCCTAACGTAGGTCGAGTAGTGACCGCGCAGACACATAAGGAATACCTAATAGCACGGGATTCCACAGCAAGTAACATTCCGGCAAACAAATGGATCTTAATACAAGCGAGCACCTGGCAGAGTCGGACACGTTATCTGTTATTTAATGAAATATATTAATAATGTTAACTGAATGTTCTTCCTTAGGCCGGTATTATACGTTCATATTTCTATGTCATATCTATGATCAAGATATGATCAAAGGTTCTATCAATGAGAACTTATGTCATTGATATATGATTATTGTTGAACTATGATCAAAGTTTGTGCTTTACTCGGTTATCTTCGTTATCGTATGTCTTTGATCATAGGTATAAGGCCGAGGGGTTACTCACTGCAAGTTTAGAGTGACCAGAAGACTTCAAAAATTCACTAGTTCAAGTCATTTCACTAGTATTTCAGAAATATTTCAGTGGTATTTTAATGGTATTTCAATAGTATTTCAATGGTATTTCATTCGATTTCACGCATTTCGTTTCAGTATTGTGAAACTGAATGGCCAGAAGATTTCACGAGTGAGTAATCCCACTTATATGACACAGAAATATGACGGTGTAGTACCGGCCTTAATTATACAATTTGAATGAGAGATTTCCTCAGTGTCCGATGTCTTCAAGTCAATAGAATAGACTAGGTACACTGAAGCACAACATTTAAGAATGACTGCTCTCTTTAAAATCTAGTGATAGTGAGAAAACATCTGTTAAATGTCTCCCATCATTCACAGTGACTGTTAATTGACTAAGAGGAATATGTGTGTGCTGAACATTTTTCTGAAAGAACTGCCTGGCACACTTTTCTCTCGCCACAAAAATTTTAACACGTTTTCAATATTTTCACCGTTCTTCAGTGTTTGGATCATAGCGACCACACAACCATTACGATATCAAATAATATAACAAGTAAAACTTAAGAAAGAGGAAATAAATCGGGCTAACAAGAGAAGTGAAAAAAAAACTTGTGCGAAATCTGCAATTTTTATGGAAAGCCGCATGGTAGTTAATAAATGAAATCTGCAATACTCTACGGAAATTTAGTGAGTGCGTCAATTAAGATCAAGTAAAATATTTCTCTCTTGTGGAGTTTCGACTAGAAAACCGAGTGTTGGAGTTGACTTTAATTCCATTAATTACTTTACAAGATCATTTTGTTCGCGTAATTACCTTTTTCTTCTTTTTGTTAAAATTACTTCCTAAATTATTCTTTTTTATTTTGTAATATTCTTGAAAGGTAACTAGATTTAGATATTTTTCTCTTTTTCACCAAATATAAATTTAATTGAACGCCTGAAATATATTTTAATTTATTATTTAAACACAGAATTGAAGCAAAAAAGTCTTCTAAAATCCATAAAGCGCAATTTCTACAAATTTATGGTATGAAAATATGATGGTATTTCGAAGGCAAACTCTGTCTTAATGGATTCCCTATACATTTCGCTTAGGTATAATGCCAACACATTTTTGTGCTACATAACGTTTTTGGATATTCTTTCGTATTATTATCTTCATCTTCTTGTGATGATACGTGAAATAATATTTGAATTACCGGTAGGTGAATTTTGGCGATGATAGGTGAAAATTATTGAAAAACTAGGTGAACAGAGTAAATTATATTTTACGAGAGTCACACTGTCTAATGTCTGTGCTGAATGTCCGTCAGGAAGTACGGTGAAACATAGTTAGTTTTCAAGGATTGATACAGAAAATTACCATTTATGCGCCATCTATACGCATTTAACAGTACCTTAAGTATTCTTTCAAACCACTAGAATTCGTTACCATCGCCTAGAAATAATGAAATCTCACTCGTAAACTCCATATGGTCTTACGGAATTTATAATGGTCTTATAAAATATATTTGAAGAAATATAACAATGTATTTGTAATTTTAATGTAATGTAACGAATGTAGTTTTGTAGTTACAATTGCTAGTTACAGAGCGGGAGTATAACATTTATTAAAACTGCTTGATGCATGTTTATATAATATTTGTATAAAACATGTATTTCACTCGTTAGAATTAATAGAACTCTGAAATCAATTTTACTAGTACATTTAATATAATGTTGAAATCCTTTATTGGATCCAGTGTAATCACTTAAATCTATTTTGCACGGCTATCCAGTATCCACGAAATATAAACAACTTATTCTCTTTTTTTACATAATACCACTGTAAACAATTGGTAGTGTCTATTTGAGAAAGCCATATTGTCCACAAGATTCCTTTTCATCTATGAAGTATCTAGTATTTTGAACGCTATAAGTAAATTTCTGTAGTTTATCAGTATTAATTATCTAGTAATGACACGAATATTTAGCATAAATTACTTAGAATTATGAAAAGGTGATACTTCCCAAAAATAATTGAAATCAAGAGATATGTATAAAACAAAATACATCGTAAATAAAAATAAATATGTTTCATTACCGTCTTATTTATTTTTATGCCTCCTACTTACGTAATTATATTCTTTTGTTGTTGATTTTAAACAAAATGTGAGCAAAATCCAGTATTTTATGTTTGTTTATTTTGAAAGTGGTAAGGTGTCATTGACTGTTACAATATGTTTGATTAAAATGACTACAGTTATATCTTTATTTTATGAATTTTTTATTCGCTTATCAAATTTCACTGTAATAAAATTCAGAATAATATTTTAATAATTTCTTCAGGATTCTTCACAACACTAGCATATTTTGTAATAATATTGGGACCATGGACATAAATTAAAAGAATGGAACTCAGAAAAGGTAATAGATAGTTATGTCTTTTATAGCACTGATGATAGTTAAATAAACGAACCGAAACACTGGCGTAGTTAATGAACCTTTTAATCTACGACCAAGCCCTCCCTATTATTAAAATTTCCCAACAGTTCCTTTTTTGGTGGGGCTTTAGGGTTCGTCAACGGCAAGGTCATTAGAGCCCTTCCCAATAATTCTGATGGCAGTGGAAGAGCTTACATTAGATGAAGTAAAATGGTCAAAATATTAATAAAATTAACACGTGTTAACATTTAAGTTAATTTGTCAAACATTTCACTTATTTCTTTTCTAGCCAGGATATAGTTCTCCTAGAATGTTAAAAAACTAATCGTAACGTTTATTCAGTTTTTAATAGCTTAGTGTTAGAATCAAGAGCTTACTTTTGTATTTAGAAAGGGATAACTGATATATAAATAAATATCGAAAATCATGTTTAACAGCTTTTTAGGGAAATAATAATGTAAAGCTAAATGGAGTAACATAATAAATATGTTAAATGTACATATTGCTCTATTCTTGGGAGTGAAAGGAAAAATTTTAAAATAAATACCAGCCTCAAAACAGATTCTTCTAATTCAGATTCTCATTTAGTTAAAATTGCAGTCAGTTAAATATTTAATAAATAATTTTTCTCCCGTAAATTAATGATGCCCTTGAGAAGTTTTACTCTAAATATATTAGTTTTCATATTAATAAAATACGCAATTAATTCTTGCGAATAGCATTCCTATAATAATGTTACAGATATACTACAAGCTTGGAACTGCTCTAAAAGCAATTTCTGCAAGATTCTGTTGAAAGGAATTACTTAGAATTTCTTAATTAAAATTTCAATATAAAGTTTCCTTGACTTACAACCTCTGTACGTTACTTTATGACAGAGTGTGCTGTGGCGGTATTACTTCGTTTTCAAAGACTGAAAGTTCAAAGATATAACAAGGTTTCTTCCTGGATAAAGTAGAGAACTTCACATTCTCTTCACGCTAGAGACCCTTTCTTCTCTGAAAACAGCGAAAATATTATTTTCTCGAGAGAAATTTAAAGAAATTATTTTCAATTTTTTGTCGTTTCATATCTACGTGGGTATGTTGGGTAATATTGAGATATAATTAATGCATATGGTTCACCTTTCTAATTTGGGAAGCGTCAACAATTTTTATCTTGTTTCGAGAAGGTAACGTTTTGTAAAAATCTTTTTCTCCTGTCACCTTTAACCAATAACCAAAAACTTACATTTACAAAGATTATTTCGTGAACTATGGAATTAGTGTAATCTAACATTTTAACTACGTCCATTTTCTAATACAATTTGTTAAAAAAAAAAGATTTTGAATTGTGAAAGGTCCGAAATTTTCTCCTCGTCACTATTCATCACTTGTGTGATTTGTGAAGTATGAAATAATTTTATATCCTACTTCACAGTTGATGTTACGCGTGATTCGGTAGTTCAATGACCTATCTCTATTGTAGTATTTGTAAATGGGAAGCGTGCTATTGAAGCGTATCTACATGGGGCGATAGGAGGTAGGAATTGGGTAATAGGCTATTGTTAGTAGGTGGGCCGGTTAGCTGGTTTTACCAAGAATTTGGCTCACATGGAAGGGTTAGTAGAAGTTGTTAGTAACAGTTATTGATACTAGGAGGAGGTGGATTGAGGAAGGAAGGTTCGCTTTTCAGTCGTCACAGCTATATGAACTAAGTCATTAATGTGAAGAGCTACAAATTTTTTCTGACCCCACGGGGAATTGAACTCGGGATGACTTCGAAATCTTTTCACGGGCTCACCCTTAATGCTTTCTCTTCCTTGGAAAATTTTGACATAGAACATGAGATGTGAATCGAAATATAAGAATTATTTGCTGGACTCACTAGTTGCATTACTTTTACATTTTTAATGGACTACTTAATTTCATTTCACGCGAGGACATGACATGACAGATTTTGGTCAGATTTTAGTAACCTGTTTTTCAATCTCCGTCCTTCATTGCTAGCTACATGTTCTTTTTTCATGTTTTAATTGATGGTAGCGGTAAACGCAAATATGACAAGGTTATTTTTGATGGAACGTGAAAACAGAGGAAAACTTGAAAAGAAACTAAGGGTGTTATTAGAGACGCTCATGACATCCCAAAAAAAGGTTATATCATACCAAAATATTATATTAAACTTAATTACTATCTGAGTAACCGCAACTGCACTTGCGTGAACAGTGTGTTTTCTGTACAATATTCTTTACGGGTTTTTAACAACTAGCGGTTGTCCCATTTAGTTACAGTCTTTGCCGGAGATAGAACAATTGTCACGCATGTAGTCGGTCTATCCTAATCATTTCTTGAGAACAAGCTCCAATTGCTCGATGCTGGGCCGGATGCTAGATGTAACCGATATTGTTCGACTGCAATTGAGAGAAATCCGATATCGTCGTTCATACTGCGGTAAAATTAACTACTTATTTTACATAATTTTGAGACGTTTGATTTTTCTCATCTAAGGAAAAAAAAGTTAAACAAAACCTGAATCTCAAAATACGAAAATAAAATCAATTTTGTATCTAGTTAATTAGTATATTATTAGGAGTTTTTGCAATATGTGTTCTGTTATTATGTTATTTTGTAACTTTTAAAATGAATGTAACAATTAATTCAATCTTATAACTGTAATTATTCCTGTGGTCACAGAAGACCTATGACGTTAAATAGCGACCGTAAATAAATAAATAAACAAACGTAAAAAAGAATTGAACCTCACTTCAATGACATTCCATACATAACACAGAACTCTATGTTATGGTTACATAACATAGAGTTCTATGGTACATAACACCCAGAATTTTCCCCCAAAAAATCAATGTCTTCACTGTTTTAACGAGAGTTAAATTTCTCACTCGGTAACGGAATGTCTTAGAAGAGTGATCCAAATTGTACTTTATTTAAATGAGGACTTAGGGTCACAAATAATGCATTTAGTAGTAGCTTCTGCCCCGATCAGTTTTGAAGAAGTAGAAGATGATACCTCAGTGTAGTATTAGTATAGGTAGAATTAAAACACTAAAATACACGTAATCGGCATAAATAAATAGAGTGACATGTCTTATTTTGATTTCAACTTGAAAAACATACCTCTCCGGTCACTTCAAAGATATAATTGCAATTATAATTGGTGGTAATTATAAATGCGTCTTATGTAGGAAACACTCAATAAAAAACTTTTAAATTACGAAAGTGATGAAAGTTTGCTTTGATTTGTAGTAAACTTTCCGGAGTGTTTTTACATAATTTTTTCTATGTCACCGTATATTACAAAACGATATTTCACTTTTTCCAAGGTGTGATGCATAAATCGTGTAAACGACGTGCTTGGTCGCCATGTTTTTACGCGCTCTTGTGCGTTTTAAATGAGTCAAGCGAGATCCTAAATATTGTTTCTACTATATTAAGTGATTAAAATTAAATAATGTATTTTCGTTATTTCAATTCACAATGCTGTGCTATAAAACAATTACAGTGAAAATGAAGAAGAAAATTATAATTCTGAGTGATTTGACTAACTTTGAGCGCAAGTATCTGAAAAGAAAATAATAGTGGAGGACGAGGATGACAGAATTTTTTTCACGCCCTCTGATATAACTGCGTGGAGTCCTGTGAGAGAACCCAACCGTCTCATGTTAGCAGGCGTGAATTATTTACACTGATCGAATACTCCGCCAACTCTCATTGCGTTAGAATTTTTCCACGTCGATTGCTCTTGATCTCGTTGTGTTACCAGAGTGGTCGATATGACGTTCCAGGCCCAGAGGCGACGGTGCTATGAACCCAACGAGAGCGAAAGTGAAGGGTCTCACGAAGATACGTTTCATCCGAATAAATTGGAACATAAATATTTTGCGCTCTACATGTCTCTATATGTGTATTTTAAAATAAGAAAATTCGTAATTAATAACATTTTATTAAAGTTTACTCGATCGTTGAATCCACGAGCCTTCTCATCACGTACAGTCTGGGGCAAATATAAAACTCGAAAATTAATTCTTTCGAGAATTTCATTCTTCTCCAATCACTTGTCTTTTGCAAAAATGTTTTCTGTTTTCATCTTCTCTTTCTCCAAACCCGATACTTTCTCAAAACTCTGTCACTTTGGTCGTTAATAAATCAAAGTATTACAGTTTCAAATTCAGTGTCGATAATTCTAGTACGTCAATGTTACATTCGTTCACTTCGGATACAGCTTGAAATTACATATAAGGAAACATTAAGATATCTAGGTGAGTAAATACTTGCTTCACACAGACAGAACAAAACTTAAAATAGTCTAGTAATTTATTTGCATTATCTTTTCACATGAAAATACGCATGGCATTTTCTTTTCACATGGTTTCCTCGTTCTACTTTATTATGTATTTTGTGTTATATTACGTATCTGATGATATATTCTGCAATCTTCTGTAGAGCTTTCGGCTGATCGAATGGAAATTCTGTACCAATATTATGGTATGAAAATACCTAGGTAGATAATTTACATTTTATTTCAATTTTAGATGTTCAATAATACTATTTAATAGTATTTGGATTAAATTGAAACAGAAAATATTGTAATGATAAATGTTGGTAATGTATTTACTTGGATAACGTCAAAACCAGACGCAGATAATTTTGTAACTATTACATACTAGCGCTGTGTTCCCGTGGCTTTGCTCACGTGAATTTTGTAATATGTCTGCAACTTTATTCTTTCTCATTAATACCCAGTTATATACTATTGGTTTTATCCTCTTTCCCTTATTTTCAATTATGTAATGAGAAAAAGTTTTTAGAAAGAAACGATTTCCCATTTCACCCCATTTTACTCTCTTAGGAGAGACGTAATATTTTCATACTGGTTCAATAAATGGGGATCCCCAATAATATTTGTCCCCTACATGTGAAGACTGACGGTGAAAGTACCATTCAGAAGAAGAAAAATGACAACAAAAACAGTTTGTAGGATCCTGTAATCGATACAATAAAGCCAACTTTCAGAGATTTATGTCAGACAAGTTTATTGGAAAAGTGTCTTCATGGAACGATCCAAAACCTCAATGAAAGACTGAACAATTTAATTTGGATTGGTATTTTCCAAAGATATTTTGTAGGGATAAAAACAAATATATAAACGTAAACGTCCGCGGCCGGAGTCCGTATGAACTTGTCTGTCCGGGACAAACCGCGTCTTAGTAGATACAACTACCAACGTTTCGGCCATCGTGCTGTGGCCTTCTTCAGGGCAATGTCAGAGCCGTACAGGACATTGCCCTGAAG